>PIJE02001842.1:2500-75000 GCA_002895965.2 Coryphaenoides rupestris | reverse complement strand
AAGCCCCACCACGCCCACACACCAACACACACCCACGCACAACACACTCCAGACACACACACACACACACACACACACACACACACACGCACACAGACTGCCAAACGGCCTCATCAGGTAATTGATGTGAGCCGACACGTGTTTTTATGATCTCTTCCTGAAGGCAGGTGACAATAAGCTGGCCATCATCGTGACAACCGGAAAAACATCCTCTCCGGCGGCGGCGGCGGCGGGAGAGACTCACACGCCACTACGCAGAGTGCATCATTTTGTTGTAACGCTCCATTACAACTACAACGGCTACGAACAAAGACATGCGAAAATAAAACACACACACACACACACACACACACACACACAGGGCTCCATTCTGCTTGCGTCACTTTTGCATCTTTTTGAGGCGTACTTATTTATAACGAGGACCCGGGGATCCATACATCTCCTCCTGTGTTTTGTGTTTTTGTACAGCAAACAGGCCTGGGCTTTAATAGATAGATGACCGCAGGGCCAGTGATTTATGTGTTTATGCGGGATGTGTGTGTGTGTGTGTGTGTGTGTGTGTGTGTGTGTGTGTGTGTGTGTGTGTGTGTGTGTGTGTGTGTGTGTGTGTGTGTGTGTGTGTGTGTGTGTGTGTGTGTGTGTGTGTGTGGCAATGAGGGCGGTGGGGTGGGGGTCGTCTAATAATTAGCATCAGGAAATGTAATGACCAGGCAGCCAAAGTTAGTTTTTTTGCACAAACAAATCAATTCTTGGCCCCTTTAAGCACGGATGGGACATACTGTAACACACACACAGTCATTTTCTGTGTGTGTGTGTGTGTGTGTGTTTGTGTGTGTGTGTGTGTGTGTGTGTGTGTGTGTGTGTTTGTGTGTAGGTGTGTGTGTGGGGGGGTGTGTGATTACAGCGGTTTCTCTGTCAGGACTTCTTAACAAGCTATGGAAACCTCGGGGGAAAACGCTGACTAAATAACATCATTCATGCCCCTTACTTACTTACCACTCTTTCCTCTCTCACCCTGTCTCTCTCCATCTCTCTCTCTTTCCTCTCTATCTCTCTCTCTCTCTCTCTCTCTCTCTCTCCTCTCTCTCTCTCTCTCTCTCTCTCTCTCTCTCTCCTGTCAACCTCCCTCCCTCCATATCCTCCTCCTCATCTCCCACTCACTCACTCTTTCTTCTTTTACAAGTCCAATATCATCCATCTCCTCTCCGCTCTCGCCTCCATCGCACACACTCTCACTGGTCAACGCCCACCCTAACCCCCCCCCCCCCCCCCCCCTCTCCCCCCCCCCTCTCCTGTTGCTCATCTCTCCTTGTTCTTTAACTCTATGCGATGCTATCTCTTTTCCGTTTCGCTCGGAAAGTCCAGATTATTAGCTTTAGCGCCGCTACTTAGCCGCTCGTGACATTGGCGGCTCGGGCCACAAGTGTTTGGGGATATTTTTCACGCGATTCAAAAAGATTAAAAAGCCTATGCTTTCGAGGAGGTGCAAAATGCGCTGTTATAGTAACAACAGCTCTGTTTTCCGTTCCTTCCATGCGATTGCCGTTTATTCTCCAGCAGCAGACATTGAGACTTTGTGGGATTCTAACGGCCAGCTGCTCGTTACAATCTGAAAGGTCTCTTAAAGCATCCCGCCTTCCTCTCCTGACCCTAGCACTAACCTGCGTGTTTGTACATTTTGGCATTATTAATAGTTCTTTGCTTTGCATTTGTTAGCATATCGTATGTCCTTGTATGTCCCATTGTATGTTGGTAACATGCTCAGAATCACAGCTGTTATGCAGGCAACTTAGCAATTACGAAACTCGTTCTGTTGGCCTTGTAACTATGAATGCTCGACACCAGCTCTATTCTTATCTTTATGTACCACAGTGATATATTGCTGTCTCCTGCAACAAATATACTCTTTGTAAGTCACTTTGGATAAAAGTGCCCTAAATGTAAATGTAAATGTATACTAGCCTGTGGTGTCATTCCTCTCGCCTTTCCTTGCCTCACGTTTAGGGCTGGGTTCAAAATATCGATTTCCCAATTCAGAATCGATCTTCATTTGAATGAGCGATTATCGATTCATAAATCCCGAGATCGATCTTTTATGCCTTTTCCTGCTTGCAGCTTCAACCCGCAACGAGATCTCGTGGCCAAATCTCGCGCGACGAGATTTCTCAACACAGTTGAATCTGAAAGCATGGCGGGGGGGCTGCTCCACTGAAGTCACTGCCGGGTCTAAAGGCAGATGTCTGGTTGCATTTCGGTTTTAAAAAACATGACGACAGAGAATAGCTTTGTTCCCCAAGATAACTGATTCTGAATACCTGATTTATTGCATTATTTTCAGTTTTTTGTACATTTCAATTTATAATGCAAGACAGTCACACTACAGCAAAGTGTGTTTTCCTGAGGGATAAGTGATGTCTTCTTGTTTACAGGTAGGCTGTTTGTAGACACTTTATTTACACTGTCTGCACTAATGAAAGCACTTTTCGTAGTGTCTGAGTTGCACGGTCAATGCCGGTCATGTTGAATAAAAAGTACATTCATGTTACTGCTTTGGGGTCAATTCTTAATGTAAACATTGATATTTTTAATAATGCAACAGGTTGGAGGGTTCCTTGTACCATTTACCACATTAGTTCTCTGAGAATATTTCATATTCAAGCAAAATTGGTATTGTAACTAAAATATCCCTAATCGATATCGATATTGAATCGAATCGCATCGAATCGCGAATCGAAATCGAATCGGGACCTTGTGAATCGGAATCAAATCGTTTTAGGAAATCAGTGGCGATACCCAGCCCTGCTCACGTTCTACGTCTCCTGCAGCCGTGCTCCACCTACGTTTCCTTTCCGCTGCCCTTCCTCTGCAGCCTGTGTTTCGCGCCGTCAGACACACTTGTTCTCTGTACTTCTTGTGATTGAGTTCTGATCCACCCTGGGATTATCTACCCCCCCCCCCCAACACACACACACACACAACACACACCCCCCTGGCCCCGAGCAGCAGAGCATTCAGACGAACGCTTGGTGTCTCGTAATTCTCTCATTTAAATGCTGACAGGGAAATTATTTAGATCATATGATTATAGAGCTGTACAAAATGTTTTAAATGAGACGCATCAGTCATGCAATTTAACAGTCTCTCGCTCTGTATCTCTCACTCTCTCTCTCTCTCTCTCTCTCTCTCTCCAGAACACACCAGTCGGACACACACACACACACACACACACAAGGTGAACAAAGCAGAGACCGTCAACCGGCCACCCACATGCTCCCGTGTCTCAAGGGGGGAGGTGGAGTGTCCTCCCTCCCCTCTCCTCCCTCCCTCCCCTCCCATTCACCCGTGGTGTCTGAGGCGGGTGGGTGGGGTGGGTGATGAGGGAGGAGGAGGGGCCCCTTTAAGTGCCCGCGTCCCTCCTGAATGGCCCCGGTGATAGAAGGGAGAGAGAGACAAAGTGGGAAGGACTCTGTCTCACTAATTTCTCAGAGTGGGTGACAAACTAGAAGGGGGTGGGGAGGAGGGGAGGAGGGGGTGAGGTGAGGAGGGGAATGAGGTGAGTCCCGCTGGGTCAGTTCCATGATGCTCTTTAGAGAAAAGCAGCTGAACGCCAAGATCCAAGGGGCTTTGAGTTTGCTCGGCGACTCCGCATGGTTGTGTCGGGCGGTCCTCAGTGCGGCGGACTTCTGGGCAAACTTCTGTAAAACATCCGAACCCAGGAATCCAGCTGTGGGTTGGGTGGCCTTGTTGCGTGTCCGAATGGCGGGGGGGGACCTACGAAGGATATACAGTGTGTAATGGAGCACTAGCGCTGTGCGTCTTCAATCCAAATGCGCAACGCTCCACGCTCAGATCACGACGAGATCAAAAGCGCCCATATTTTGCCAAGATGTGAAAGTATCTATCTGGTAGCAGCCGCTATCTCCAAAGAGGTATAATTGGCGACGACTGCGTGCGTGACGAAACAGAGAGAGATGTAGTATTTGAGTTTAATCAAGTAGCCATTGTGCTGAACTAGTAGAGGGGGCTTTTACAATTGCGAAAAGCTTCACCACAGAATGATGAAAAACTATGAAAGACAATGTGGTGTGTGTGTGTGTGTGTGTGTGTACATGTGCGTGTGCGTGTGCGTGTGCGTGTGCGTGTGTGTGGGTGTGTGCATGAGTCAAAAGGCAGGTGACGATGTTGAAAGTGCTCCGGGGCGATCTGTCATTTGTAAAAGGTGGTGTTGGGAAATCTATTTGGTTTATAGGCATGGAGTTGAGCCTTGCAGCCTGAAACCGGCTCAACCAGGCCATTCACCTCCTCCTCGTCCTCCTCTTCCTCCTCCTCTCCAAGCAGGCAGACAGGGAAATGCAGGCGTGTAGGCACATGTACACACATTCAGCCTCTCTCGATCTCTCACACACACACACACACACACACCACACACACGCACACACACGCACACACACACGCGCACACACACAGACACACATGTTTTAGGACACACAGAGACACCACATACCAATAAGGCATTCCAGAGCTAAATAAACAATAGAGAATTTGTGAAAGTGTTTTAAGATCATTTCTATGTTAGAGCTCATATGAATGCACACACACACACACACTGACGCACGCACACACACACACACACACACACACACTACCCTCTACCCTCTCTGTACTGCAGCAGCGCAAGGTAATCTGTGCTTGGAAAACAACATGAGAGCAGCGTTCCCTCAGATGAAGACAGCCTAGCGTTCCTCCAGTGTGTCATTCCCTGGGAAAGTGTGTGTGGGGGGGGGGGGGGGGGGGGTGGTGTTGTGTACGCCGCGTATGAAAACGTACGTGTTTACCAGACGCCAGCCATCCAGCTGTGACTGTGTGTATGTCGAGGCGTTGTTCACGGTTTTTGTTCGGTTATCATTGTTTTACATCATCAAAACTTGATGATGGTAAATAGGTCAGCCAAAGTTGAGATCACAGAAACACGTGTGTGTGTGTGTGTGTGTGCACGATACACACACACACACACACGTACGTCGACTAGCTTTGCTGTCTGTGTGGCTCAAGCTGCATTACCCAGAGTACATTGCAACGATCAAAAACCAACTTTCACTTTGAGCCGCTCAAAAGTGGCCTCCTCACAGTATTTAAAGTATATATCCAAATGCTTCTCAATAACACACATATTAGGCTATATTATATATATAATTGGTTTCAATTAATTATGAAAGAGTGACGTGTGTAACTGACTGTTCAAATGAAACTGCAAAGAGAGACAGTTGTTGACTGGCGATGTCACTTGCCGTAGTTTGTAGTGTTTTGTGTCTCTTGTGGTGTGTGTGGTGTGTGTGTGGTGTGTGTGGTGTGTGTGTGTGTGTGTGTGTGTGTGTCCAGTCAACACACGCGGGCAATATAATATTTTGATATATGTTCATGTTTTATTTCTGATGCTTGCAAATACATTTCTCAAGCGTCAAACACCACAAATCCATCCAAACAAAAGCAAGAACCGTGAATATAGATGTGCTTCAATAGGAAAATAGATCACTTTTCACATGACACTGGGAAAAAGAAAACGTCAGGAAGAGGCACGGAGAGATTCTTCTGGAGGAAATTGGAGGGCTTTTTGTAGGATACCTTGTTGTCGTTCCCCAGGCGCCACTGATCCTAATCTCGGCCTGTAAGATAGCCGGGCCGGCGCTTGGCATCTCCACCGGGCCTTCCGCTGGCCGTGCCACGGAGGAGGGGGAGGACGAGGAGGAACTATGCTGCAGACAGTGCCATCTGAAATACATTTAGTCTGCCACTTACCCCGGCAACTAGAGAACCCCCCCAAGACCCACGCACTCTCCACTGCCAGCAAGCCAAGTAAGCCTCCAATTGTACTTCAGTGTGTTGTTCTGTTTTATCGTTCTAGGCAAGGTTAGGTTGCCAAAGACACTACGTACCGGAACCAGACAATACTTATCACTTGCTTGTAAAGTTCTGCGCCATTCCGGACAATATTTCCAAAGATTAGGAGTCACTAAAGGTATTGACACATTCAAATACAAGTTATTTAGATTCAATGTTAAACAGAAAAAAGGCGAAAATGTCCGATCCTAACCGATACAAGTGGTGTCCGTGTTTAATAATCATGACATTAAGTGCGCTGTCTTTCACATTTCAATCAAACCAAAAGTTGCATATAAGCCCAGAAACATTGACGCGGTGCAGCAACTGAGTTTATCCTCCAATCCAAAGATGTCCTCTTCCTCAGTAAGAGAAAATGATTAAAAACCTTCTTTGATGTTTTAACGAATAAGCATATTGGGAAGATTTAAATTCTCATCACGTGTTGACGTGCTCCCGAAAACAAGAAACAATTTCACTGACGGAAAATTACTTTCCGTTTATTTTATCTGGAGAGGTCTAAGGCTACATTCACATGAATAGAGAGAGAGAGAACGAGAGAGCACCTTTTACACGGAGGAATATTGCTGTAAAGCAGAGCCATCATTATACTGGCTTCTACCTTTAAACGAGCGTGCCAGCGTTTCAGAGGTGTGACGAGGGACACAATAGCGTCTGCCTCTTGTGTGATGTAGGCCGTAACATACGACATTGCCTTCTAATCAATAATGGCGGTGATTTTGCTATCTGTGCGTATTTATATCACATTTATCATGTGCAGGACAGGTTGATGCGGAACGTTACGACGGCAGACGTGTTGCTAGCCACGTGTTTGTTCAGAAATACGATGGAGGAGAAATGTTATAAATTGCCACACACAAGTCATCAAAACGCCCCCCACATCCCTGTTCCGGCATGCCAGCTCAACCCTTTTACACAGACATTGATCCGGCAATGACCCCCCCCCATTCCGTGTTTGTACCTTTTACCCAGAAGGCAAGGCGGAATAAAGCCATGACATTCCCACAACGAAAAGGCTGTCTAACAGGGATTAAAGAGAGAGCGAGAGAGAGAGAGAGAGCGAAATGGAAAGAGAGAGAAAGAGTGAGTGAGAGAGATCGAGAGAGAGGCATTCTGATCGTGGAACGTGATTGGCCGATACCGCCGTAAGTGTGTTCATGTAATCGCCATGACGATGACGAGCAGCGTGCGCCGGGGGGAACTTGGCGACAGAGCGAAGGCGTTCTGTGAATGAGCCGTGCAGCGGAGCGGCGGTGACGGACGGCTGAACTCTTGTCCTTCCTCTTTGGACTCGACCCGCTCTCTAAGCGTGTTTTGCGGTAGAAAGCCACACGTCCATCGCCCACGTACCGCAAAAAGCAATTCGTCGCCCCGGCTCCTTCCCGCCAAAACCCCAAGGACTGTGGACTCCGGTTGGGGAGGGAGACAGAAAACGGTGACTCGTTGCTTTTCTATGCGGGGAGATTCTGCATTCCTGAATCACCTATTGGTATGGGGGGGGGGGGGCGTAGCTAATGAAGGAAGAACGGGTCTCAATGATTCCGAGGGCCGCGTAACCACAACCACAAGAGCGTGTCAGACAGACGGGCGCACTTCAAGCTAAATGACAGAGAGGAGATGCGTGTGACTCGGTGACCAAGAAGTCATCGTCCCGCCGATTCACCGGTGAGTCGGTCGGCGATGAACACTGAACCTGAAGTCTTTGATTCTGTGTTTTGGTAACACAGGCTTAAAAAAAAACGTCGGCGGCAGACCGCCACACTGACTAGCCTTGTTCCCTTCTGTTGCTTCACCTCTGTTGCGTTATCCACCCGGGACAAAAGGTCACTCACTTACATTACATCTCATCACTTGTAACCTAACCAAGCGTTCAAAGATGGAGGAATAAAACAGTCACGGGGCGCATTCTGATTGTATGTTGTCGCTCCTGAAACAGTTGCTGTATACGAGGTTGGTTCAGGTCTCTCATTTGCCATCGTTCATGTGAAATTGCATCCTTGACGCCCTCAGATCCCTGTATCATTGTATCATCTAACAGCAGTGCGTCACAGCCGGCTATACGTTTGTCATCGACACAATATACCGTCTCACTGTAATCACCGAAAATAACTGTTTTGGTTCACTTTTGGCCGTCTTCCAGTTCAAAAACAGCCAAGAGGTCATCGAGGGCATGGTGGGTGGGGGGGGTGGGGGGGGGTGGATTATTCCAATGTTTGGCATTAGGAGCCGTTCAAGAGAGCCCCTCGCCGCTTGACAATATAACAGTGATTTCATGTGACGACGT
This sequence comes from Coryphaenoides rupestris, assembly GCA_002895965.2. Lineage (NCBI taxonomy): Eukaryota > Metazoa > Chordata > Actinopteri > Gadiformes > Macrouridae > Coryphaenoides > Coryphaenoides rupestris. The sequence goes on along the minus strand of PIJE02001842.1, from coordinate 66,818 downwards.
AATGGCTTCCAGACCGGCAGGGGAGTTCGGGTTCACGAACGCTGTCACGGAGGAGGAGGGGAAGGAGGAGACGGTCGTGTTTTAAGCTTCGGAAGCACGGTGGCGCGAGGTTCAGGCGCTGGGCTTGAGGAGTCTCTATATCTGTGCCCGGATACAGAGGAGCAACTGCGTGTGTGTGTGTGTGTGTGTGTGTGTGTGTGTGTGTGTGTGTGTGTGTGTGTGTGTGTTGCAGCGACGACGCGAGAAACACTTTGAATGCTAAATATGTCCTGGAGGGAAACGGGTTTGGAGTTAATGCAGGCTATGGGTTTTTTTCCCCCCGCCTCCATACTATCTCTTTTCTTTATCTACTTTCAGTGGCTTTCCTTTTATCTCGGGGAAGCTCTTGTGTTTGTTATAACACACGGTGAGATCATGGTAGCAACAGTCAGAGCACTGACAGGCTTAAACACTTTGGAGAGCCGACAGGACTCCAGCCTGCATTCACCTTCATCACAGAGACACACCGCGCCGCAGACGCAGTCATTTAACGACCAGGGTCAACAGTCAAGGGACGACAGAAGCCACACACACACGAGCGCGTTTATTTGCTTTGCCATTAGAAAGAAGAGACGCCCGTAGTGGCTAATGGCCGGGATGAACGACCCGGAGTGCACCGCGACGATCAAAAGCTAACATGCGGCCGCTTTGATCGCGTCACACAAGTGGCCTCCCCACGGTGCTTACATCTACTAAGTGAATATTTAAGGGCTTCTTCAGTTATGGTTGGTCGATATTAATTACCGCTATGCCGATTCCCGTCCCTCGCGCGTAAACAAGGATCCCGTTGTGACGAAGATGAATGGAATGAACGGAACCTCGACTAGATTTATGATTGACTGACACAACCTCTTCAACGCTATAATGGCGTCTGGTTATCTGCGCCACGTCTTCACATCATCCCAAAACATCCATGTTTATTGGGGATACTTCTTGTTCATTTCCAACCAAGGTTCACACCTTTGGAGACAGTACAAACACATCTCACAAACAAAGAATGCTATAGCGTGTGGAAAGAGTTGTCGTGTTTGACGTAGGTCTGTTTTGGTGATATAATTGATGACCTAAAATGTTAAACACAAATGTGTTTATGAGATCCCGCAGCCGTGAGAGAGGCCTCGCGTGACCCCAGTCACTCTAGCCACTAAGATACTTGTGTTATGAAATGGTATGCATGAACACCGCCTTAACACTGTGCTCTTCTATGTTAACAACAGTACGCTGTTTTTCTCCTCCACAGGCCAGGGTTTGAAGAGAGACATCAGTGGGTGAACGTCGGGCTTGATTGCAGTGTAATAAAATGTAGAAATGTGTTCAAAAAACAAGTGAGAGTGCGATGTTAATGTGGCCCACAACGAGTTCACCAACAACACAACACAACCAATCTGTCATCGAGGCCTAAGAGGTGTATCAAGGTGTGCAAATTGGAAAACATAAAACAGAGAGCGAGGCGTTGGGAGTCAGTAACAGTTCTCTTTCGCGGAAGATAATTGTATGGGTATGATGTGTGTGAGTGTGTGTGTGTGTGTTGTGTGTGTTGTGTGTGTTGTGTGTTGTGTGTGTTGTGTGTGTTGTGTGTGTTGTGTGTGTTGTGTGTGTTGTGTGTGTGTGTGTGTGTGTGTGTGTGTGTGTGTGCGTGCGTGTGTGTGTACGTAACAGCTCAAACCACCTTGCACAACAAACCACTTTGCAAGTCTCCATAGGGAAAACAAAACAAGTGTTCAAAGTGAGCGTTGGCTCGTTCCATTGGTCTCACCCCCCCCCCCTCCCTCCCACGCTGACATAACGGCTACAGGACCGCGGCACGGAAGGTCAGTCGTTGCGGCCCGCCGGCCACCGCACACGAGAAACACCCAAAGAGACGAGCGGTTGACAGACAACAGCGCGGCGGTGGCTCACACACCCATGCAGGCTAGTCAGAACAGCGCGCGCAGGCGGGCACATAGTTCGCCCGAATTGCCGCGACTTGTCTGCCTGACAGTTTCCAGCTGGAGGCAGGCTCTCTCTCTCTCTCTCTCTCTCTCTCTCTCTCACACACACACACACAGAGGGTCCAGTGGAGGAAAACAATGAGAGACTGAGAGTATATATCGCCGCGACGTCAAACGCCAAAACCACGGAAACAAAAAACGATTTCAATTCGCTTCTAATCCAGATCACTGAATCCAGAGTTCGGTCTGTTGGCGGATTTCCTCAACCTAACTTGTTCTATGACTCATATCCTTGTCCGGGCTCGGATACGAAAATAGAAGAAGAAGAAGAAAAAAAAAATCACATACGGTTAATATTATACAATGAAAACATACCGTTTGACCGTATTACGGGCATGTCGGGATGATGTTAGATACTGCACAGCGTACTGCACGGAAGAGGCCCCGGTTAACCACACAGCGGATGAGGCATTGCTTATGAACTGAACTGGCGGAGGGACGATGAGGTAATGCTATGGTCAGGATCTGTCAGCGAGCTCCTCATCCTCTGTGCTAGCGTATGAACTCTCCTACTCCGCCGCCGCTCACAGCCTCGAAACACACACTAGCACGAGAGAGAGAGAGAGAGAGAGAGAGAGAGCGAGAGAGAGAGAGAGAGAGAGAGAGAGAGACTGAGAGAGTTTCTCCACAAAACATGCTGTTTCACAATATTCTAAAGGGTCTTCCTGAGCGTAAACATCGACAGATGCAAATCAATGACTTCAACAACACATGCAAACACACACACACAGACACACACACACAGACACAGACATAGTCAACAGACAGCTAAATTAGCTTGAAGTGAAGTGTATGAAGGCTTTTCTTATACAGAGCAACGCTAACAGCACCGCCATTATTCAATGGAGAAGGAATGCTCGTGTGGACTTTGAGGGTCGAACAACAGGCTCCCATGTTCGGACTCGCAGTGGAGTACAGTACAGTACAGTACTGACAGAGGAAGCTGTCAGTACTGTACTGAACGGAGGTTCTCAACGTGCTTTTCCACCCCCCCCCCACCGCTATCATGCTGTCACCTTCTCCAGAAGCATGAAGCAGCTCCGATGCGGGAACACATTCTAGCACCGACCGCTTGGCACCCAGGCACGGAAATGGAAGCAGAATGAACGCCCAAAGAGAGTTGCTCAACCGCACGGCAAACACTCACAACGGGCGACTTTATCCAATCGGTTAATCTCGCCCGTCATCGAACCCTTGTTTGGTCTACTGCGTATGAGTCGGGTCAGATGGTGGTTCACAGGGGTAGTTCGAGATAACCTCTCTTACTGATCTAGAACTATACGCAGAGCTAATCTCGATAGAACAGGGGACAGGAGAAAGGCTGAGATGAGATGAGTCGATACGAGGGCAAATCTGGCACCAATAACACCGCTATATATATATAGAGCCGCCTGGGAATGTGTGTCCAGCTTGTGGACGTGCTACGAATGAAGTCGGGGGCGGTGGCAGGAGTGTGACCTTGTGGCGCAACGGTAGCGCGTCTGACTCCAGATCAGAAGGTTGCGTGTTCAAATCACGTCAGGGTCAGCGTTCTTTTTCCGAACCGGAATTACTTTGCGCAAAGCACACGTTTCTTCTGCGCCGGGCGGGTGAGCGAGAGTAGATAAGTGCAAATCCCACAATGTCCAATTATGCAGACAATAATTGAGTAATAATACAATGTGGTTTCAGGGAACCAGGCTCAAAACACACCCCCGGCCGCTCCCTTTCAAAGGGGAATTACCCTTTAAAAAACACTTCTGGGGTCACTTTCACATCTATCCTTTTGTGTGCACCCAAGACAGCCTTATGGGTAGCTTGCTTCAAATATTTAAAACATTGAATCCCCCCCAACACACCCATTAGAAGCCCGTTCAACATCAAAACTAAACTAAAGACTCAGTGTTAACACACATCCCTGCTCCATGTTCTGATTTTGTCCTTTTAATGAATGTCTCACATTCATTTGTCGATTATTATGATTTCATTATGTGAATATTGTAGAGTGTTTAGTTGCTTTCAATTTAAAAAATGCAGAAAAGTAGATTTACAGGTTTACCATTAGATCCAGGCAGTTTCATGTGGAACTTGACAATGAAACACATATCTTTAAGGTTCAAGTTGTCAAATCGTAAGTACGACTATAATAATGTAACTATATAATAAATGGGCAACATGGGAACCTAACAACAGCCTGCAAGCTGTCCAACTGTTAGACAATACGTCCGCCACAGACCGCGATCACGACAGCCACCCCGCTTAGAGCGCCTCAACCAACGACGGGAAGAGGCTTCAGGCGGTCTCCTCGGTAGTTTGGTGGCTTCAAAGTGATCGCTGCATATCCTAGAGTCCTGGTCTGGGTCCTCCCAAACGAGTCCTCCTCCGGGCCTGTAATGTCGGGGTGTCTGATTACATCCAGCCGTGTCTGGCACAACGTTGCATCGCGTGGAAAACTATGGAAATTTGCTCAATCAAGGCGAGCATCATAACAACCGGGTACAACGCACGTCATTATAAAACAGAAGAAACAAACAAAAGTTGTCTGTTTGTTCGATTTAACACAAGTCAACAGAATGTTTTGTTTCGCTTCTCCCTGATTTTGACAGGAAGAAGAAAGTGGAAACCATACTATGATTACACTGGTGAAAAAAATAGGTCTTTATTGTAACGTTGGACATTTTAAATTGAATAAGTAAATCGGTAATGAAATAAATACACACAATTAGAAGGTCAATATCGGTCTTGAGAAACAGGGCTGTGTGTTTACATTGAGTGTAACGTAGAGTTTAATTTTGAATATGTTTTGGGAGAGTGGGTTTGTTCACACGGTTATCAAATATAAAATATTGAAGCAAAAGCAACCTAAAAATGGTCTGGGGTGCAATGCATACAGAAGCCTGGGTAGATGTGAACAACAACGCCCAGCAGTGTCCTGACATTCCTGAGGCTGTCGATGAAGAGCCTTTTAGGAACCCTTTCAGGAAAGTGTGTGTAAATTATTCAATGTCACGGGCGCGCCGCACAGACACCATTGTCCTGCCGCTAACGGCTCAAGCAAATCATTAGCCCGTCCTATCTGGAGATAGTAGAGGGAGGCGGCGTGGCTCAGAGGTGGAGGCCACGGCCGGGGGGTGAGCACTACACAGGCCTGGGTCCACCTGGAGCACCACTTTGATGTGCTTCAGACCCTGTCTTCACAGAGAAGAGGGCCCACGCTGAGTAGTAGTCTGGGCCTCTCTGCCTGTTTCACATGTGCCAGAGAGAGAGAGAGAGAGAGAGAGAGAGAGAGAGAGAGAGAGAGAGAGAGAGAGAGAGAGAGGGCGAGAGAGAGAGAGAGAGAGAGAGAGAGAGAGAGAGAGAGAGAGAGAGAGAGAGAGAGAGAGAGAGAGAAAAGGAAGGAAATAATGTTGTACCATTGATTGCTTGCCTTATACTTTAAAGGTTGCCTATGTATGTGTTATTTGAGTGAAGACAAAGACATCTAATATTATTGTCGTTGCCTCACTCTTTCGACAACTGTACTGTACTGTAATTCGCTTTGGATAAAAGCGTCCGCTTAGTGCCCTAAACGTAAATGTAATATAATGTATTTCGGGGAGGAAAGGAAAAAAGCGATCCGGGAAACAAAAGAAGATACAAAAAGAAAATCATCGACAATTATAAAGTAATTGTACAAAGTACACACGCGTGCGCTGCAAGTCAATATTGTAGGCATCTCTGTCGGCCCCCAGCATCTCATGTCTCATTGAAATCTGAAACACGGCGTCAAGTTTCAATGACTGCAGCAAAACCTGCGCTGAGAGCCACGCACACAGACACACACACACGCACACGCACACACACACACACACACACACACACACACACACACACACACACACACGCGCTGCGACGCTGATGGACCTGGGCTAGGATGACGTCAGCCGGTCAGCCCTGGTTCATGCAGAGTCAGACCCACACAGACAGGCTCTGGTGAGACCGGTGGTGGCAAACAGCTAACATGTACAGTCCCCCATGACCTGAAGATAACACAAGATAGAACTTTATTCATCCCGGACATACATGTACATAATACACTGTACATAATACATGTACAGTGTATAGGCCTAAAAGATAAATATAGGTACGATATTTAGTGAACAAAACAAGTTGGTAAAGGTATTGAGAAGTCGTAATTGGAAGTAGTATTGCGCAGGATATTAAGAGTGTTGTACATGATGATGAAAATGTACACCTTAGGGCTTAACGATATGACATTAAAAAACATGTCATATTGCGATGATTTTGACACATCGCGATATGATTCACTATGAGTTGGGTTCTTTGTTTTCTTACATGTGGAGAAAACATGTGCAGGCCAGGGCACCTCTGCAGCACGACAGTACTTCTTCATTCATCATGGTGTAATATATTTACATACACATTGTACCCTGATCAAAACATTGACGCTCCTGCGATTTGGGTAATTGTACTTGGCCATATCGTGATTTCCATTACACCTAATTGTTCACCCCTAGCTTATATTCACACACATATTTGGTATGAATTTGGTATGAATCCACAGTGTAAAAATGTTATTTGGCTATTTGTTTATTAACGTCCAGATCTACTAAAAGAGTGGAATTATTATTTTGGAAGTGACCACTTGGCAGCATCCCGCCGACCATTCAACCAATAGCATGACATGCAATATGAATATGATTATGCATGACGTAACACGATGCGCTCAACAACAAAGAAAAGGGGATTAACCTACACACTTGTTTAGGCACGATATCCACATCTGTGCTTGTAGCAATCTCTACCAAAGTGTGTGTGTGGTTGGTGGCTGGTTAAAGCAGCCTCGCCAGGCCCGAGTCAGACGCCTTAGACTCTGGTGCTGGGTGAGGCTGCACACCTGTGGTGCAGGTGTGCAGCCACAGGTTAAACCAGCCATCACCACACTCTCGAGCCACACCACATAAAGTGACCTTTTCTGGGCTCCTCCACTACAAGGACACCGAAAGATGATGATGAACTCCCATGCACATAACACTGATACTACATTTGCAATATATTCCGCTGGGCATCTGCATTTTTCATTTCACTGCATATCCTGCATGTGCAAACACTCACAACGGGCGACTTTATCCAATCGGTTATCTCGCCCCGTCATCGAACCCTTGTTTGGTCTACTGCGTATGAGTCGGGTTCAGATGGTGGTTCACAGGGGTAGTTCGAGATAACCTCTTTTACTGATCTAGAACTATACGCAGAGCTAATCTCGATAGAACAGGGACAGGAGAAAGGCTGAGATGAGATGAGTCGATACGAGGGCAAATCTGGCACCAATAACACCGCTATATATATATAGAGCCGCCTGGGAATGTGTGTCCAGCTTGTGGACGTGCTACGAATGAAGTCGGGGGCGGTGGCAGGAGTGTGACCTTGTGGCGCAACGGTAGCGCGTCTGACTCCAGATCAGAAGGTTGCGTGTTCAAATCACGTCAGGGTCAGCGTTCTTTTCCGAACCGGAATTACTTTGCGCAAAGCACACGTTTCTTCTACGCCGGGCGAGTGAGCGAGAGTAGATAAGTGCAAATCCCACAATGTCCAATTATGCAGACAATAATTGACTAATAATACAATGTGGTTTCAGGGAACCAGGCTCAAAACACACCCCGGCCGCTCCCTTTCAAAGGGGAATTACCCTTTAAAAAACACTTCTGGGGTCACTTTCACATCTATCCTTTTGTGTGCACCCAAGACAGCTTATGGGTAGCTTGCTTCAAATATTTAAACATTGAATCCCCCCCCACACACCCATTAGAAGCCCGTTCAACATCAAACTAAACTAAAGACTCAGTGTTAACACACATCCCTGCTCCATGTCTGATTTTGTCCTTTTAATGAATGTGTCAACATTCATTTGTCGATTATTATGATTTCATTATGTGAATATTGTACACTGTTTTGTTGCTTTCATTTAAAAATGCAGAAAGTAGATTTACATTTACATTTAGATCCAGGCAGTTTCATGTGGAACTTGACAATGAAAACATACTTAGGTTGTTGTCAATCGTAGTACGACTATAATAATGTACTATATAATAAATGGGCAACATGGGAACCTAACAACAGCCTGCAAGCTGTCCAACTGTTAGACAATACGTCCGCCACAGACCGCGATCACGACAGCCACCCCGCTTAGAGCGCCTCAACCAACGACGGGAAGAGGCTTCAGGCGGTCTCCTCGGTAGTTGGTGGCTTCAAAGTGATCGCTGCATATCCTATGAGTCCTGGTCTGGGTCCTCCCAAACGAGTCCTCCTCGGGCTGTAATGTCGGGGTGTCTGATTACATCCAGCCGTGTCTGGCACAACGTTGCATCGCGTGGAAAACTATGGAAATTTGCTCAATCAAGGCGAGCATCATAACAACCGGGTACAACGCACGTCATTATAAAACAGAAGAAACAAACAAAAGTTGTCTGTTTGTTCGATTTAAACACAAGTCAACAGAATGTTTTGTTTCGCTTCTCCCTGATTTTGACAGGAAGAAGAAAGTGGAAACCATACTATGATGTACACTGGTGAAAAAAATAGGTCTTTGTTTGTAACGTTGGACATTTAAAATTGAATAAGTAAATCGGTAATGAAATAAATACACACAATTAGAAGGTCAATATCGGTCTTGAGAAACAGGGCTGTGTGTTTACATTGAGTGTAACGTAGAGTTTAATTTTGAATATGTTTTGGGAGAGGGGGGTTTGTTCACACGGTTATCAAATATAAAAATATTGAAGCAAAAGCAACCTAAAAATGGTCTGGGGTGCAATGCATACAGAAGCCTGGGTAGATGTGAACAACAACCCCAGCAGTGTCCTGACATTCCTGAGGCTGTCGATGAAGAGCCTTTTAGGAACCCTTTCAGGAAAGTGTGTGTAAATTATTCAATGTCACGGGCGCGCCGCACAGACACCATTGTCCTGCCGCTAACGGCTCAAGCAAATCATTAGCCCGTCCTATCTGGAGATAGTAGAGGGAGGCGGCGTGGCTCAGAGGTGGAGGCCACGGCCGGGGGGTGAGCACTACACAGGCCTGGGTCCACCTGGAGCACCACTTTGATGTGCTTCAGACCCTGTCTTCACAGAGCAGAGGGCCCACGCTGAGTAGTAGTCTGGGCCTCTCTGCCTGTTTCACATGTGCCAGAGAGAGAGAGAGAGAGAGAGAGAGAGAGAGAGAGAGAGAGAGAGAGAGAGAGAGAGAGAGAGAGACAGAGACAGAGACAGAGACAGAGACAGAGACAGAGAGAGAGAGAGAGAGAGAGAGAGAAAGAAGGAAATAATGTTGTACCATTGATTGCTTGCCTTATACTTTAAAGGTTGCCTATGTATGTGTTATTAAGACATCTAATATTATTGTCGTTGCCTCACTCTTTCGACAACTGTACTTATTGTAATTCGCTTTGGATAAAAGCGTCCGCTTAGTGCCCTAAACGTAAATGTAATATAATGTATTTCGGGGAGGAAAGCAAAAAAGCGATCCGGGAAACAAAAGAAGATACAAAAGAAAATCATCGACAATTAGAAAGTAATTGTACAAAGTACACACGCGTGCGCTGCAAGTAAATATTGTAGGCATCTCTGTCGGCCCCCAGCATCTCATGTCTCATTGAAATCTGAAACACAGCGTCACGTTTCAATGACTGCAGCAAAACCTGCGCTGAGAGCCACGCATCCTTGACAGAGCAACACGCACACGCACACGCACGCGCGCACACACACACACACACACACACACACACACGCACACACACACGCACACACACACACACGCGCTGCGACGCTGATGGACCTGGGCTAGGATGACGTCAGCCGGTCAGCCCTGGTTCATGCAGAGTCAGACCCACACAAACAGGCTCTGGTGAGACTGGGTGGTGGCAAACAGCTAACATGTACAGTCCCCCATGACCTGAAGATAACATAAGATATAACTTTATTCATCCCGGATTTTTTTTGCCAGTGGTTGCTCAAAAAAACATAATACATGTACGGTGTATAGGCCTAAAAGAAAAATATAGGTACGATATTTAGTAAACAAAGGTATTGAGAAGTAGTAATTGGAAGTAGTATTGCGCAGGATATTAAGAGTGTTGTACATGATGATGAAAATGTACACCTTAGGGCTTAACGATATGACATTAAAAAAAAATTCATATTGCGATGATTTTGACACATCGTGATATGATTCACTATGAGTTGGGTTCTTTGTTTTCTTACATGTGGAGAAAACATGTGCAGGCCAGGGCACCTCTGCAGCACGACAGTACTTCTTCATTCATAATGGTGTCATATATTTAAATACACATTGTACTTGGCCATATTGTGATTTCCATTACACCTAATTGTTCACCCCTAGCTAATATACACACACATATTTGGTATGAATTTGGTATGAATCCACAGTGCAAAAATTTTGTTATTTGTCTATTTGTTTATTAACGTCCAGATCTACTAAAAGAGTGGAATTATTATTTGGAAGTGACCACTTGGCAGCATCCCGCCGACCATTCAACCAATAACATGACATGCAATATGAATATGATTATGCATGACGTAACACGATGCGCTCAACAACAAAGAAAAGGGGATTAACCTACACACTTGTTTAGGCACGATATCCACATCTGTGCTTGTAGCAATCTCTACCAAAGTGTGTGTGTGGTTGGTGGCTGGTTAAAGCAGCCTCGCCAGGCCCGAGTCAGACGCCTTAGACTCTGGTGCTGGGTGAGGCTGCACACCTGTGGTGCAGGTGTGCAGCCACAGGTTAAACCAGCCATCACCACACTCTCGAGCCACACCACATAAAGTGACCTTTTTCTGGGCTCCTCCACTACAAGGACACGGAAAGATGATGATGAACTCCCATGCACATAACACTGATACTACATTTGCAATATATTCCGCTGGGCATCTGCATTTTTCATTTCACTGCATATCCTGCATGTGTATGTGACCATTAAAGTTATTGAATCTTGAATAAACCGGTTAATGTAGTTGCTGCAGGCAGAGCAGTCAGAGGCCACTGTCACGCCAGAGTTCACCAGAGTGTGTGTGTGTGTGTGTGTATGCGGTGATGGACGGTTTAACCCGTGGTGCAGTGATTGGCCAACGCACCACGGGTGTGCAGCCTGACTCGGGGCCAGGTGAGGCTGCTTAACCAACCAGCCACCAACCACACACACTCCACAACCCTGAAGAAGGATTTCACAGATTTTCTGGCCCAATCATCCGGCGCTTGCCGATGTTTATATTTACAAAAAAAGTATACAGTTTAAATTACAGTATTTTACCACCCGCCTTCCGCCACATTCCACTTGCCACAGAGGCTATATTTTCGCAGTCCCAGAAGCATGTCTCAGGCTTTTATAGCCGTGCGTGTGCGTGTGTGTGTGCATGTGCGTGTGCATGTGCGCGTGCGTGTGTGTGTGAGCGTGTGTGTATGTGTCATCGGCTCACATGGATTTGCATGTCTGCATGTCACATGCATGTGAACATCTCCACCCTGATTTTCCCCTCCGGCTCAAACCAGAGGGAAAGAAACGTTTGGAAGCAGTGGACAAGACAGTGGTCATTGCCCAATAATCACTCCCCTCGGCCTTTGACTGGGAGAAGCTTGTCACACAGACCAGTTCAGTTTGCCAATACACACACTATCTCTCTCTCTCTCTCTCTCCCTTTCCCGCTCTCTCTCCACTGCCCACAATTGGCTATTCAAAGGCACACGAGTGACGCTCTATAGCCACTGACATGATGTCTACATGTCTGACAGAGAGGAATAAGAAGGCTCATTCAAGAAGTAGTCCTAACTCAAATAATGTGCCGATTCATGTCGTGGCAACTACATGGACGAATGCATGAATGTTTACTTGTTTAGTATCGTCCACAGTTCAATATTTCACATGTAGTTCCGTTTATTCACACGTTGAGGCCATACAAGTCAAATGTCATTCACCACGCATATGCTCTGTGCAAAAACCAACAGACTGATATGTGAAGATTTAGAAATAAAAGAGGCTCTGCTGTGAAGTAATGTACCAATGGACAACATTTTCATCATCGTCATGAGAATGACTTCCCTCCAACTTATCACACAATATCGAGGGTGTTTAATTAGAAAAATCATGAGAAAAAAAGTTACGCTTTCAATAATGACTACTTTGTGAAATAATCGTATTATTTTACACTTACTATGACTCTGAGAAGCCACTGGTGTGTACGACTGCCAGAGGTCTCAAAAGGTAAGCCTATTCACAGACCACATGCCCTGCCGGCTCCAGCAAATACCCTTTTCTTGCAATTTGCGGTGCTAAGTCCCTCAGGGGCGATGAGATAAGTGTTTTGGAGTGAATCAGAGTCATGGTCAAGTGCTGTTTATGTGTGTTTCAGTGTGACTTTTTGGCAACCTGCTTAGCTTACCTGGAATGCATGTGTCTTTTACAAATGTGGAAACTTTTGAGCAACCAAGGGCTGAGGTAATAGGCGTTACCAATCCAATATAATAACAGGGAGAACCTGTAAATACAACAGATAGATATCCATAGTTTCACTTTGAATCCGTAAAATTAATAGAAAGAAGAAAGGTCAATCAGAAAAAGGAACTGAAACATGACTCGTCTTTAAGAGGAAGAAATGGACTGGTTCCGTCAGCTGGATGGAGCAGCGGAGTGTCCAACTGGGTGAAAAAACAACAACGGTTAGATCCAAGGGAATGATAAAGAGACACGAAACCAAGAACTGAGAGCCAGGCGGAGAGACGTCATCATGGTTGAGGAGGAGGAAGAACAACAGAAGGAAACACAGGAATGAATGAGGAGGAGGAGGAGGAGTATTGGGAAGGAGCTAAGCGGAGCGAGAGAGACAGAGAGAGAGGAAAAAAGATGCCTGGCGATGGTATTGTGGTGGTTTTTCTTGGTAGAGGTCATCAAGTTCAGACTTGAGTTTTTCACTGTGCCTCCCCTTCTACCCTGATCTCTACGCTCTGGGATACATCAATATACAGCGGTCCCCACGCTTGGGGTCATGGCCCCACTCGGGGGTGACGGTCCCCTGATATGCTTATGGGGGTCACAGAAAACTGGCGCTATAAAGCTACCTATATTTGATTGTCCATTTTAGCAAACCATTTTTTGGGCGTCCTGTATACTGACTTGCCTCATGATACTTACTTATTACCAGCAGCAGATGCTGATTGGGTAAAAACTATTTGTCGGGAAGCAGCAGATGCATGACGCAAGACGCAAGACGCAAGACGCAAGACGCAAGTTGGGGTCGTAAACATTTTCAGAGCGAGAAGAAACTGGAGTCACGGGGTGAAAAAAGGTTGGGAATCATTTCATTAATACGTGCCTGCCCAGCCCGCACAAATATATCTCCACACACACACACACACACACACACACACACACACACACACACACACACACACACACACACACACACACACACACACACACACACACACACACACACACACACACACACACACACACACACACACACACACACACACACACACACACAAAATCTGGCTTAAACACCGCCTGACCAAAATTACAGGCGTCCTCCTCTCTGGACGGCCTTGTGTTGCGTGGCCATTGCACCGAGGCTTAGTCAAACTTCTGCTTAGTTCTTCTGCCAACAGATCACACCCCCCTCCCCTCCCCTCCCCTCCCCAAGACCACAAACCCCCCCACCCTGACCCCCCCAACCCCAATTATGGCTCATTACCGTGATAATATTCCTTTTGACATTATAACTGAATTAGCGCCCCTCTCTTATGTAACTGTGGCTGGGGAAGTTGGCGGGGGGGGGGGGGGTTTGGTGTATTGAACTAATGAGGCCGGACAACGTTCCCATGGAGGGTTCTCCTCTCTGATCTGCCCCTCTGCAGCCTAATCCATATTAAAAAGTGAACTGCAGCTATAGTAGGTTTTAAGTTCAGCACAAACCTATGACAAACTTATATGCCCAATTTTAAAAACCCACACAAACAAACAAATCAACAAACAAAACAGGATTTAATGAAGGTGACTTAAATGCTCTGCTATGAATGGCTGGTTTGGATTTGTTTTGTATCGTTTTATTACTACTATTGTCAAACCAATCTCTCGGGGACATTAAAGATGTACTCTACGGCTACACTTGTGGGGTACGATCGAGAGACATTAAATGTATTATGATGTGCATATAAACACACCAAGTCAATACATTCGAAACTAAACTGTTTTCAGTATAATAGTATGAATTGTACCTTCAATACCGTTTAAAAGTGTCCTACTATGTCCTGCTACAAATTGTGATTGTGATGTGTTGTGTTAACAGAAATCCATAATGTACTTCAAATGATATTATCAAAAGACTATCAAGGTGTGCAATAGGCATCATAAAAGGATGTTCCATGAAATGTATTGCAATCTCACGTCATTTCAATCTATCGATGTCCTTCTATTCCTGCCAGTATTATGGGAGTTTATTTTCCCCTCCTTGGAAACCACTCACCTGACCAAGCCAGTGACAAAGGTAATTTACCATAGACTCAGTCACATGACGGCAACAGCACAGCTGAATGAAGCTATGACACCTGACAGCGTTTCAGGCTTGAGGAACAAGTCTCCCTCAAGACAGAGAGGGACCATGTGACCATGACGGGGATTCAGACCACGCCCTACAATCCGTCTTTCCAAGGCGGAGTTCGTTCGCTGAGTAGCCTCTCTTAAAGGCAGGGTAGGTGATTGTGGAGAAACCAGCAGAAACCAGCTACACATTGAAAGTGCACAACCTGAACAATCCCAGCCCAGCTTCCTTCAGAGCTTCACCCAAAGCCACTCCTACAAAACACATTAACGCCCAACGCACAAGATCGTAGCTTTCTCACAATCTTTCTTCCTTTTTCCTCACAATCTGTCTTCCTTTTGCGACTGTAAGTTGCTGTAGATACTTCTTTCTCTGCCATACTCTCCTCGTACAACTGGTTCGTTAGCTTTAGCTATAAGGGTCTGCCTGCCTGCTTGCCCAATAATAAATTCATCCCAAAATGAATGAGCTTTTTACAGCCCGACCACAGATGATATATGATTATATATTTTTTTGTATTGTTGTAAGAGCACGTAATTTATTCTATGCTATCGGGATGTAAAGAGAATTAAAAGAGATATTACAAAAAATGCTTCTGAAATGAATTGCCAAACCTGACGATACACTTTGACATTTCCCTGACAAGATATTTGGTGACATGTTGTGGTTATTTCAGATTTGTATTGTTTCAGCTGACCAGCCAATGATGATGATGATGATGATGGTTCAATATCCTGCAGACAGGGAAGCAGCTTTATTTTTATTTACAAGGCTTAAGTGTCACCTGAGGATCTGGAGACAAGGTTCTGAGGCCTGATCCCAGATACGCTCAGTTAAGAGCGGAAACAAAAGAGTCCCTCTGTGTGAACACTGAGCAGCACACAGCGGGATACAGGGGGAGGGGGGTGACGGTGTATAAACTACAATGAGAGTTGACAGAGTGTGACTGAAAACTGACCGAGTTACACCACCACACTGCTCCTGGGACGTGACCTTGTGAACTTTGCACAGCGGCACGTGGTTTCAGGACGCAGGGTCATACGACAAGACTTTGACCTCACTCACTGGTGTGGGAATTTTAACACCGTCATGCTCTCATTATGCAGAGGAGTCGGCAGCCAATCAGGATCCACGCCTGGTGAGCGATGGGTTATTCACTTTTCAGATGGGAAATCCGGAATCAGCCTGCGACACGTGTTGATAATCATAAGAATCATCTATACTATAATACACATTTGCTCTCGGCTAATTGACATATTTTAACGGTAAATAGCTGAGGAGATAGCAGTCCTGCGTAATAACAGTCAAGCCCATATTGCACGGAGATGATTTATTTGGGAATACGGTCTGTTTTCACACGCTGCATCCCATCGATATCTGAACCCATGCTCACTGTGTGTGAACAGCACCGGCTAAACGCACAAGAATTACACGCTGCTTCTTTTATTTTTTTGATCAAGCGAAATGCTATAATTATTTCCACTGCTGTGATTGTTGTGAGAGCATAATAATCAGAGCGTGCAGGTATTATTATACGTACTTACACATGCTTTCACAAGAGAGAAATGACTCTGCGGAAGCGCTTAATTGTCGGTGCTTTGGATACGTTTAGCATTATAAAAAACTGGCGTCTCTTCTAAGACCCCTGAGGTACAGAAGCGCAGGAGGTTCACACACACGGATGTGAGCGAAGGAGAAGGAGAAGTAGGGAAATGGCTTTGAATGTGGAACTTTTTTTGGTTTTGCTTCCCCGTGTTCTGCCCTCAGGTGGCTCTGCCGTTTGTATAACCTCACCGCTGGTGAGTGTTGTGACACGTCTCCCAGAGACTGAATTCCCTGAATTTGAGGAAAGGTGATCAGAGCAGACCCATGTAATATCTGTACTTATCTCCATGTTTAGCGCTGTGTGGCCGGTGGCTCCACGGAGACAAGAGGGAACAAGAGGGATAGGTATTGATTTTGAAGTTCACCAGATAAATGTAGCTAGTTTGGTCTGATTAGTTTACAGTACATCTATGTGCTATGCGTGTGTGTGTGCGTGCGTGCGTTCCCATTCTCATCTTCAGCCACTGATAGTTTAGCCGAATGACTCAAAAAACTCATATACCCATAATATATCATCATTATCATCACAAGTTGAGACCATTGTTATGCCAGTATAAGAATATTGCTACTTTACTTTGCCCTTTGTACTTTTTACAGTACTCATTAGGTACTACATTACTAACTGTTCAGAGTTGTTTAGAATTAGTTTAGAAGAATACTGCAGGAGTGAATGGGGAGTAAGCATTCCATTGTACTTGTTACATATGGCAATACATACATCTTGAACCTTGAATCTATAACCTATCAATACATCTGTTGAGACTAAGTAATGACTCAATCCATGGATACACTCAGCCCATTTGAGAGAGCACACACACACACACACACACACACACACACACACACACACACACACACACACACACACACACACACACACACACACACACCATTGTAGAGACCAATGAGACAGTTGCCACTGTTCTGCTGAACCATGTAAGTAGCCAACAAGTGGACGAAACCATAGCAGTGTGTGTGTGTGTGTGTGTGTGTGTGTGTGTGTGTGTGTGTGTGTGTGTGTGTGTGTGTGTGTGTGTGTGTGTGTGTGTGTGTGCAAAGGAGGAAGTGCACTTGAGCCAGTGTTTGTGTTGAACTACTGTATCAGTGTTTGTTAATAAACAGATGAAGTCCACAACTAACTTCTCCATCAGCTCCTGCATGAGAGAAGACATGAGAGAAGACATATGAGAGAAGACATATGAGAGAAGGCATGAGAGAAGACATGAGAGAAGACATATGAGAGAAGACATGAGAGAAGGCATGAGAGAAGACATGAGAGAAGGCATGAGAGAAGACATGAGAGAAGACATGAGAGAAGACATGAGAGAAGACATGAGAGAAGAGACATGAGAGAAGAACATGAGAGAAGACATGAGAAGAGACATGAGAGAAGACATGAGAGAAGACATGAGAGAAGAGACATGGGGGACAAGCTGAGACTCTCGAGGTTTTCTTACACATGGGAAGTCATGAGAGTTTGACGTTTCAATTAACACCACAGTGACCCGCGCAACATGTTGCAACAGCGCCGGGACTGGGAACGAGCTGAGACTCAAGCAAACTGTTGCACACACGCACACGCACGCGCACGCACACACACACTGCTATGGTTTCGTCCACTTGTTGGATATTTACGTGGTTCAGCAGTTGAGTGTTTAAAAACAAAACAAAACGAAACGAAACAAAGCAACACAACACAACACATGCATCGGCCTCGTTGAACAGCATCCAGCAGAACAAGAACAGAACACCCGTCGTCGTCATCGTGGTGATAAACGTGTAACGTGTGTGTGTGTCTGTGATCTCATACCTTGGCGATCGCCTTCTTGTATCTCATGGCGGCCTGCTCGATGAGACCGTGCACTTTGATGGCTCCGTTCCCGCACGGCACGACCACCCGGGTCCTCCCGAAGCACACCGTCACCTTCATGTTACTTTGCGCTACTTTGTAACTCCGAGCCGACGGCGGCGGCGCGGCGACGACGACGACGACAGAAGAAAAAAAAACATCCTCCTCCTCCTCCTCCAACACCACCAACACCAAAAATGAAGAAGAAAAAAAAAGGTGTACAACAAAATATAATCCGCAGAGATCGTGGAGGAAGAAGAAGAAGAAGAAGAAGTCCCCCAGCCGCCAGCAGCACCACCTCCTCGAATACAACCAACCACCTGTTGGTTCCCACAGGGGCCCGATCACATCACATCACATCAGGTCGGATCGGATCGTGGGTGCGGCGGTGGTGTGTCTCTGGGTGCCGTGGGTGGCGTCTCCCGTCCCAGGCACCTCGGAGCGGCGAGGAGGAGTCGCTCCAACTTCTCCTCACGGAGCTTGGGAGGGAGGAGGGAGGGAGGGAGGGAGGGAGGAAGGAGCACAATACTGCACTCCCTTGCTGACATGATTTTGGTTATTGCAACATTGGGGGAAGAGCCTCAATATCTATATCGTATAATAGTATTATATGCTATAGTATATTGATGTTGGATAATATTACAACACCAATATAATATGAACTATTAAGGTTGGCAACAGCAACAATCATTTGATCAATTAAAATGTCCTGTACATAATAATCACTAATTCCTTCAGGGATTACATAGAGGGTTTTACATGCACACACCGCTTTTTGCCAGCATATGAACATGTTGTTTATTTCTGATTATAACTAACATTGGTTTATGACAGTCATAGCCTCAACTCACAGAGCTCACACTCCAGAGCTCTGAATGCACTGAGCTCCAGCAGGCTGCAGTTCACTCAGCGGCCAAAGGGGCCAGTAATGAGAAGGAATTCATGAATCTTACACATCGTACGTTTTACTGTTCATGACAAATAAAGGACAACAAGTGAACTGAACAATTATTGGTTCGTATGCGTTTGGTGAACTTATGGAGAATAGGCTCCGGGTCCGAGTCATGATCCGCGTATATTACTACTCTGGGAGGGTTAAGTCATGCAATAGGTGGAATACAATATTGGATATAATAGCATAATGCAATTATTATTATTGCATATGCCAATAGGCTTCTAACCCCATTTGTAATTTAAGTGATAGTCAATGCAGCATTTGTAATGTGGCCCTATAATGAATATAATGTCCCATATTGGCTATGGGACATGACTGGATGATGCGTCTCACACCTTACTAACTCATCCCAGATGTTCATCACTTACAGGAATAGTATTATTTATATTTAATATTATATATATATTATATTACATATATTACTTACCTGTATATATTTAGTTCTTTATAAGTATACTTTAGAAACTCATATTTATACATTTGATTGCAATATTGCAGCTTTGTGTACACATCTTTGTTGTAGAATATCTACATTTGTAAATTAGATTTGTTTTGGTTTTTATTTACCACTCGCTTTGGCAATGTACATGTATGTTTCCCATGCCTCTCTAAATTGAAAATGTAAATTGAATAGTTGACACGTGACTCGACACCATCACAGGAGACTCGAGCGCATCATCGGAGACCTCGTGGCGCAACGGTAGCGCGTCTGACTCCAGATCAGAAGGTTGCGTGTTCAAATCACGTCGGGGTCACTCTCCTCTTGAACCGCACCGCAGCGTCCCACTCCTTGTGGGACAGCGACCCCTGGCGGGAGTCACTGTGATCTTGTTTCCTATATACACACAAAACATCAACTACGAAAGGTTTCTCTCCTGTCAATTAAAAATCCAAGTCTTGCACAGTTTCAACCACCGCAGTACTACACTGCTCTGTCAGCTGGTATAACTATATTAATAAATCACAAAACATGCATTAAAACAGTTGAAACATAAACAAATGTTCCCATAAAAACCCCTGTGTTGTTTATTTATTTATTTGACAAGCAGCATAATCTCGTTTGTCACCTCATTTTTTTCTTTACATTTGAAAGAAGATACAATAGTCAGTATACCAGTTTTATTACAATATTTTTTTCTATGTCTGGTACATTAAAAAAAAGGAAACACACAACTGCAAAACTGAGGAGGAAAAAGCCTTTTTATGTGTCTAGTCACCACACAGCTCACTCTTTTCCCCAATTCATATTTAGGTTTTATTTTCTCTTTTGTTATTCATTTTCCGGTTAGGTTGTCTAAATGTATTTCATCAGCTGCTTTTGCACAAGTAGCTATTAGGCATTACTTTATTTTTCTCGTCATTGACGCACGGGTGCGTGGCACTGGTGATGTTGTAAACGGCATAAAATCAGACTGCGGGTGGAGGAGGAGGCCATGGTGCTAATTATCAATGGCGGCGGGCGGGCGGGCTTGCTTGCGTCTGATTGCTGCCTAACGTGAATCGGTGAGACCCTCCCCCTCCTCGTCCTCCACCCTCTCCCCCCCCCCCCACCCTCAACAGGCCCACGCCCGTGACGGAGGCACCAGTCCTGCTTTAGTCCCCTCCACGGGAGTCACGCGAGACAGCCAGAGTCAAAATTCATTGGATGAGGATGAGGATTTTGTGTTTTCTTTTTTCCTAGATGATCTGAACCTTGCGTCTGCCGGGTGGGTGTGGGTGGATGCAGGGTCGCGTCGGGGGCAGGGGAGGGGGTGCTTCCCCCCCCCACCCCCTCCCGACGAGGCCCATGATCCGTGTCGTGGCTTTTCGCTTGTGTCCCGCTGTTTCAGTCTATGCCACGTAGCTGTACTCGTCCGCAGACGTTTGACTCCTCTCGATGTACTGCTTGTCGATGAGCACCTCGATGCACTTCTTGATCATGCTGATGCTGGGGTTGAACCGGGCTTTGGACTGGTTGATGACCTGTGGACACAGACGCAAAAGCGATTATTTGTCTATCCGTTATTTGTAATCGATGAATCCAAATAATCCATTTTCCAAAAGGCATACAATTCACTCAGATGGCTTTGTCTTTGACAGAGAAATTCACAAATTCATAAACACACATCGCTATAGACATACTTGGTCGTAATATTATATAATAGTAATATTCAGCATGTTCCTATAACATAGAATTTAAATCATATGGGCGTTGCTGTGCTGATGTGAAACGCCAGACATTTTACACACCGACGAAACGGCTGTTTTGTTGTTTGTCTACCAATTGAAATTATGCCCATACTTCATTTGAAGCTTTGGGTCTGGGGAAAGCTTTACATGCAAGCTCTTTGGTAACGGACCCTGCAGCAGGCAGCTGCAATGTTCCTGTGTTAATGTGTAGCTGTTGACAGGAGCCTCAAGCAACTGACAAGAACGCAGCAATTATGATTGAAGTAACACATTTATGATATAACAAATTGGATCCAACGAATTGTGTTTAAGAACTACCGGAAAAAAAGTGAAGGCAACACATTTTCGCCATCAATGTCATCGATGACGCTGAAGGATCGCGGCAGCCCCAAAAACAAGTCAATCACGTTTTTGATATGAACATGGCGTTAGTCGGAATATCCTTCTTTGGGAAGCCGACTGTTAAATAGTTGGGATTGCGTCACAGGGAAAGGAAAAGCAGGACCAGATCTAAAGCGTGCTCCTGGGGTGGGTCAATACACTAGAAAGGGTTCCCGGTGTTACATCGCAGGCTCCCTGGGGTGCCTGGCTCAGACTTGGTGCTCAATATGTCTTGGTGATCAATATTTAGACAGATTCAATATCTCAATATGTCGTGCGAGATGTGTCTGGGCTGCCGAGCAGGCCTGTGGGCGGGGCGGTGGGGCGGCGAGCTATGCAGGAGGAGCAGGCTAGAGAAGGTGTTGAATAGCCAATAAACAAGCAATAATCGACTGGGTAAATCAACCCAGTCGTAAAAGCAAGGTGCAAAAAGATTGACAATTGCACAAGTATGGCAGTGACAGAGACGACCCATGATCAGGGCTGGTACGTGAACTGCATTTAAATAAAACGGTTGTGGCATACCATAGGGGTGCATGGATGGAGGTGGGTGAGCGAGAGAGCGAGAGAGGAAGAGAACTGGAGCCAACAGCTTGCAGCGAAATGCTTCTTTAAGTGTAGGCATGCTCCGACCTGATTTTAAGGTGATCTGTACCCAAGAGGCTGTGAGAGAGAGTGTGTGTATGAATGTATGTGGAATGTGTTTGTTTGTTTTTGTAATTTCCGTCACATTCCTCTGTCGTAGCCAACCGTTGCGTGTGTGCCAGGGCAAGTCAACCCTCAAGCAAACAAAGTCAAATGGAGAATGTGTCTTTACGCCACAGATTTCTATTCCCTGTGATGAGGCCCTGTTTGCTATTCTGGGGACGTGCTGGTTATGCCCAACAATACGCATCCGCTCACCACTCACTGCACAACAACACACCGTTGACTCCCTTGCTGAAATAATTTTGGTTATTGCAACATTGGAGAAGAGCCTCAATATTATATAGTATAATATATTATATGCTATAGTATATTGATGTTGCATAATATTATAACACCAATATAATATGAACAATTAAGGTTGTTTTACCTTCTTGGTTGCAGAGATCCACATTACCAATAACAACAACAACAATACGTTTTTAGTTTTTGATCAATTAAAATGTCCTGTAAATAATAATCACTAATTCCTTCAGGGATTACATATAGGATGTTTCATGCACAAACCGCTTTTTGCCAGCATATGAACAGGTTGTAATTGACCTTAAAACAATGAGACCCTCCCCGTCGAAAACAGCCTGTGGGATGATTTATATAATATTTGAATCCGGTCGGTTTCTAAGTGCGGATAACAGCAAAAATGTCTTCAAACAATGTTTATTTATGCTTATAAGTAACATTGGTTTATGAAAGTCATAGCCTCAACTCAGCCTCACAGAGCTCACACTCCAGTGCTCTGAATGCACTGAGCTCCAGCAGGCTGCAGTTCACTCACCGGCCAAAAAGGGGCCAGTAATGAGAAGGAATTTATTAATCTTACACATACAGTGTAATCCGCTTATAGTGATCACGGATATAGTGATCAACCGCTTATATGATCAAAAAGCCTGGGACAGAATCGTTCCTATACAAACACTGTTTAAATAATTTGCTTATAGCGATCAAGCAGTCCGCTTATAGTGATCATTTTGGGTCTTTTTATACATAACATATGTGGGAGAAATTAATAAATTACAGTAATTTATAGCGGCTCGCGCGTGCACGTCTTCAACGGCGGCTCTTGCGTGCACGAGCTGAACGAAAAACAGGGACTCGTCGAAGCAAAGCTGTCCGTTTCATTACTTTATACATGTATTAATGTATTATATATACAAATGTCAATTGGATGGTAATCTGCATAAAAAATAAAGAAAATGAGAAAATTTTGGTTATAGTAATCAACCGCTTATAGTGATCAATTTGACCCGGACAAATGTGATCACTGTAAGTGTTTTTTCACTATAACCTTTTACTGTTCATGGCAAATAAAGGACAAAAAGTGAACTGAACAATGATTGGTTCCGTATGTGTTTGTCGTTTGCTCAGGTTTGCTCAGGTTTAGCATCCACCCTCGCGGGCGTGGATGCTAAACCCCGGACGCTGGTGTGGCTTCCACCCACCTCCTGGATAAGGGCATTGTGCCGCAGCACTTTGCGGGCCTTCATGATCCTCACGATGGCGGCCTGAAGGTACATTTTGCGGTCCTCGTCCACCGCACTTCTCGTCTGCTCCATCTCCTGCAGGGGCAACAGGGAGCACACGGCTTGAGCCTCCACCACGGCCAGGCCATCACGGCAAGGAGTGTGTGTGTGTGCGTGTGTCATCGCATGAAGCGTGTGGCGTCTGACCTGCGGCGTGTCCTTCTGCATGGCCGTGGTGATCTTGAACTTTGTCCGTTTACTCGTGAAGCTCATATTTAGTGAAAACGTGGACTCGGGCTCAATATCCTCCTGTGGGAAACGGATTAAGTGAATTATTATACATGTATCAACAGGAGGTGATGGTTACGGTCTCACCTCAGCTTGGTTGACATTGCGGAACACTTCTTTAGGTGGTCGGACACCAGCTGCTGTGGTCCATTAAGCACACTTCAAAACATACGCACGCATGCACACGCACACACGACGTACCTTCTCAGAGTCGTGGGTGAGCATCTTGACGTCCAGCAGGGACTTGATGGTCTTCTGCAGCTCCTTCTCGTTCATCTGGGTGCCGTCCTGCAGCTCCTTGTAGCCCACCGTCTGGCTGTTGTTGAAGGCCAGCAGCACGGCCATCTGGTAGGTGGTCACCATGGCCACGTAGGGCTTGGACAGGTAGTTCATCTTCACCTCGCCTGCCAGCCAGAGGGAGGGGGGGATGGGGATGAAGACATTGGGAATCATTTTCAGGTTCTCGGCTCTCGAACGTTTTCAGGGGGAAGACATTAATTAAAGGACAAGCTGAATAGTTAAATAGTGAGCAATAAATTGAGCAACTTTATATTGTTTTGTTCTTGATCTTGATTAGTGGTGGGGATCATCATGTTTATTGAGAATGATAACATTTTTGAGATTGTTTAATGATTCTTCATCGATACTTTTCTTTTATTTGGTGGAAAGACAAAACCAATAAATTCTTAACAGAACTGGTATTCCTTTTATTGCTTTTATAACTGAGTCTGTAAATTTTATCTTTTTTGTAAAACGAAACCTGTTTGGCCCCTGGAAAATTCTCAATCGCCTTGCATTAGCATCAAGGTGGTGAACTAGCTGGCCAGCGCGTTGCCACCTGGTCGTGCTAAACCAAGTAACCATGCGTGCCAACGTCAGAAGACTGGTCTGCAGGCTAAACCATTGGAGACACAGGGCCGGGTACTCCTTTCACACCAGGCCTCTCATTTCTGTAGGATTAAGTGCTGAGCCTTTAATTGCCACGTGTGTGTGTGTGTGTGTGTGTGTGCGCGCGTGCGTGCAGTCTGTGGTGGACCGGGGGTATTTAGTGATGAGCTGGGAACGTCGCTGGGTGTACCATAAAATGCGCTTGCGTGCCCGCCCAGTTGTTAAAAAGATTTGGGCAAAAATGTGCATGCATTCATGAAGGCCGAAACTACACAAAATATGCTTCTGAAGATGTTATTATTGTGTATTATTAAACAGTCTCTTTGACTTAATTGTGAACGATTGATGGATACCCCATATGGACAGTGTGTCCTCAAAACAACTATGCTGGGACCTCTTGCAACAAATGTGAAAAAGAGTTTTGTGCGTGTGTGTGAAAGCGTGTTTGTGTGTGTCTTACCCGTGCAGAGATAGTGCAGCCAGGTCAACTTCCTCCCGCTGAAGTGCTGATTATAGAACAACTCAAACTGTAAACGAGAAGACGGGAAGCACAGATGATGTAAGGCATCAACCCACCGCCCGCCACGGAGCCATGTCTGATGACACAGGGCCCTGACTGTGCTAAGGCTCCAGGAAGAGCAGACTCACCATCTGTACACTCTTCTCTAGCTCCTGGGGGATGGCGAAGGTGGACGAGGGGACGTGTGTGAGGGGCCAGGCGCCCGCCTGTAAACGCACACACACACAAAGATGATTGGCTTGTCAGCCAATATAGAATGAGGGGGATGGGGGAAGCTGTAGTAATGAAGAGGGAATAGTTGTTTTTTCATGACGGTGGTTATGTGTGTGTGTGTGTGTGTGTGTGTGTGTGTGTGTGTGTGTGTGTGTGTGTGTGTGTGTGTGTGTTCTGTTGCCCACCTGTAATACGTAGATCTGGAAGCTGATGCCGAGGTCCACCACCGTCTCCTGGGTCTTGATGAAGTTGTTGAACTTGTTGTTGAGGTCGGCGCTGACGCTCATGTCCGTGTACATCCGGTGCAGTTTGCTCGTGAACTCGTAGCCACACGCTTGCTGTCATGTTCAGGGAGGGGGGGGGCGTGGTGAGTCGTTGGGCATAGGTGGCGTCATCACGGTACACAGTGACAGAGGACTTGGGAAGGTGTTTCTGATTTGAGATGTTTGTTTGATTGTTTGAACAATGATTTGTAGTACTGGTGTTTTAGAGTCCTCTCGCAGCGTGCTCACCTTTAGCTTGTTGATCATCGCTTCTTCTGAATCCATGGACAACGACAGGCCGTGTATTAACCGCTTCGCTAGCATTCTGGCATAAAACTGGAAATAAAGCATGTTTGTTAGTTTTATTTTTAAACACAGACAACAGGAAATGCTTTTGCAATTTTGGCAGTGATCCAGGAAACAAAGCAAACACATTCATTACAGTAATAAGTAATCAGTAATAATAAGGAATAATAAGTAATTAAAGTTGCACATGACTAGTACTACAACTACATGGGAATGTGGACAGACAGACTGGGACGTGTTCGGTACGGTCTCTTCCATCCTCCCAAGAGTTCAGCCATTTGTGTGCAATTATCGTTATGATTAAGCGACGGCGGCTTCACCTTCTGAAAGACGTCCTTGTCGTCGATGTACTTGAAGACCGTGATGAAGCTGGTCAGCTTGTCCTCCACCTCGTTCTCCGTCATGCCCTTGGCGGACTTCTTCAGCAGATTGTCGCAGTATTTGGCCAGCTGCTCGGGAAATGGAGAGGGGGGGGGGGCAAGACAAGGTCAAAAGTGTGTGTCCATGTGTGTGTGTGCGTGTGCGTGCGTGTGTGTGTGTACGTGTGTGTGTACGTGCGTGTGCGTGTATGCCCACTCACCAGTTCAGGAGCCTTGCAGATGGACCTGGGCTCTCTGTAGTTGACCACGGACGTCAGAGCCTGCAGCAGGGAGACGAGTTTTTACACAAAACGCATGTGATGATTTAGTGACAAAATGCACCACCCAAACCACTTATCGTCACCTGAATGTTTTTCTAACAATATTAGACAGTATGTAACAGGTTTCAGGCATGCATTTTGTTCAGATAGATTCTTATACAATATACATTTTGAGATTAAAATCAATAGGGTCATTCATTGTGCTGTGGATTAATTGCGACGAATAAAAAGTTAAGTGCAATGGATACTAAAGATAAATGAAAAATAGCAGTCTGGCCGATGGTGAGGGGGGTGAAGTACCTTATCAAGCGCACTCATGAAATGCTGGTCTCCGTTCAGAACCGTGTTAATGAGCTGGACAAATTTGCTGTGGACCTCCAGCACGGACTCAACAAACTGGGTTGGCATCTGTGGAAGCAGGTTGGGGGTTCAAGGGTCAGACAGTGGAGACGGTGCACAGACACACATTCAGTGGTGAGACATGTTGACTCTGCACTAAAATCTGGCACATCAGTCATTAACCAACCGGAGGGACCGTTAAGGCACTTACAGGCAACTGTAAATGTACTTGCGAGAGTTTCACGTGCATGCATTTACATGATTTTACACGAAACAGGAGGAACGGCTGACTAACGGTGCACATGAATTTGTTCACACGCTTTCAAGGAGAAGCACACACACAAGCACATGCACAGACAGACAGACAGACAGACAGACAGACAGACAGACAGACAGACAGACAGACAGACAGACAGACAGACAGACAGACAGACAGACAGACAGACAGACGCATGCACATGGCTGCCTTACGTTTTCCTGAGAGAGGCTACTGGTGGCCCGCAGGCCCTCGTTGTGGATGTGGACCTGCAGCTCCTGGATCATGTGAGGTAAACCGTTGGCCACGGCCCGCAACAGAGTGTACTTGTTGGCCATGTCTGGAAAACACAAAACACACACAAGTAGGTCCACAAGGGAGAGGGAGAGTGTGTTCAAATGGTAAATGGATTGAATTTATATAGCACTTTTATCCAAAGGGCTTTACATTGCCTCACGTTCACACATTTATACACCGACGCCAGTGTCGCTCATGCAAGCCAACATCCAGTTAGTTGGGAGCAGTTAGGATTAAGTTTCTACTTCTCAATATTACCTTTCATCATCATGTGCAATATTCCCAATATCATGTGCAATACTACTTCTCAAAACCATTGGCAACTTTTTTTTTTTGACTAAATATATCTTACCAATATTATTTTTCTTTTAGGCTTATACATTGTACATTTATTATTCTATTGTTTTTATTCTTATGTTGTTGGTATTTTGGAGCAATATCTGGCACAAGAATTTCCTTCAGGATGAATAAATAAATTCTATCTTCTTATCTTTACTCAGGGACCTTGTGTTGTGGGCCCTCGTGCGCACCGTCGACTCAATTGTAGTTACATATTAATCACTAATATGCATTTTTTAAAATGCATTTTCTACAAATGCATGTTCATGGTTACGGCCCAAATGTGGCACACCAGGCGCATTAGGGCGGCAGTAGCTCAGGAAGTAAGCAGTCTGTCTAGCAACAGGAAGGTTGCTGGTTCGATCCCCGGGCAAGACGCCACCTAACCCTAACTGTTCCTGACGTGTTGGTTGTTACCTTGCATGGTTGACAGCGGCGGTGTATGAATGGGTGGAATGTGAAGTAACTGCAAAGTGCTTTGGATAAAAGCGATATATAAATGCAATCCATTTACCATTTTACACCTTGGTGTTATACTATAAGTGCCCGAGAAGCTTCACACTCTGTCAGACACGACCATCAACATCAACCGCTGCCCAGACGGACCTCCACACATCCACACACAGGTACGCATCGGAGGCAAGCAGCCAGCAATGCGCCCACCGCACCTTCTCGCCTCTCCTGCCGGATGATGCTCTGGCACTCGCCATGCAGGAACTGCAGGTGGTCCGCCACCATCCGTTGCTGGCATTCGTGGATGACTTTGGTGTAGGAGCTGGGGTGGAGGTACTTCCGACACCGCACCTCCTCGTCTTTCAACCGCCCCAGGACCTGCGGGGGGGATGGGGAGCAGGAGGGAGGAGGGAGGGTAAAGGGGAGTGGTGTGGGAGGGAGTCAAAGAGGACAGGAATGTGTCCATCAGAGAGGTCCTCCGTGCACACGGTGCTATTTATGGCCAGCGCATAACAAACTTAAGGACTCTAAACACACACACATACACTCACGATGTAAAACACTTTGGGTAGCAATGCCGTGAACTCTGATCATTATTACAACAGTGGGCTTGACAGTGTGGTATAAAGCACTGTGCCTGGACCCAGCCTGACGTGAGGGCAGTGTAGGGGCCAGTCTCTACTGGGGCCTGCTAGCGCTTATCTGATGCCGCTTTAGTAGATTAATTCATCATGGAAATCCGATTGATGGTACTGATCTGCAACACACGGAGGGGGGGGTGTGAGAAAGTGTGCTGTGGGACTTACTTTCTTTTACCTTTTACCTTACTTTCTGAAGAAACTCAAAACGTTTTGCATGTCTGCAAAAACCCTCACTACAGGTGCACCATTGAGAGCATCCTCTCTGGCTGCACTACTGCCTGGTTCACCAGCTGCATTATCAGCTGCCATCTCCCAGCCGTGCAAAGCATCTACCACACATACGATGTCTTAGGAAAGCACTGAAAATCATTGAGGACTACAGCCACCCAGGCCATGGACTGTTCACGCTGCTGCCGTCTGGTAGACGTTACCGGAGCATCCAGGCACAGACTCAAAAACATTTTTCCCCACAGGCCATCAGGCTTTTCAACCAGCAATTGATCATATTGATCAATTTTAATGTACATTTATAACATTGATAATATTCTGATGATTCAACCACTCTGGATACATATGCCTCATTCCATAGGGTTGGGTATCGTTTAAGATTTTATTCTGCGATACCGGTGCAACCATACTTTCTGCTACTGCTGCCCTCACTTGTGGATCTGCCCTTACTCACTTGTCCTTACTTGGACATTTAAAATACTTAAAACACTTCTGGAGTCAACATTTACATGTATATTTTTTTACAACTATTATGCATGTTGTGTTAGTGTATCATCGTATCATGCATACTGTGCCCTCAAGGTATGAACCCGTGGCTCAAGAATATATATATATATATATATATAAATCTCTATCTTGCTATTTTATATTTGATCTTTTTGACTCCTCTTTTGCGTACTGCCGCCTGCCATATCACAAGAATTTCACTGTTCAGAATGGCCCTGTGTTATGAAGAACATGTGACAATAAAACACTTTGACTTGACTTTGGCTAATGCACAAGATTAACCCATTATCTTGGCAGATTGACAATAGCTACATTCCCAATCCCTGGTCGTGTAATCCCCTGCGTGATGACACACACACACACACACACACACACACACACACACACACACACACACACACACACACACACACACACACACACACACACACACACACACACACACACACACACACACACACACACACACACACACACACACACACACACACACACACACACACACACACACACACACACACACACAAAAGTGTCGGCCATGACTTTGATGGCGAGGAGAAACATGTTAGTGTTTCGGCACAATTCGTCTGTCAATCACACTTTGAGACGATCGAGCAATTCTTAGTCACAAGCCTTTTTTTAGCACAACAAAATATGCTAAAAATCTAAAAGAAATGTGAGCAGTCAGGTGGCAAGGCTAAGTATAGCTCAGACATCTCTCCTAGGTATTTATTATATAAAAAAAAAATAATAATAATTAATTAGGAAAATAGCACTTTTTGCCTTCTTTACAAAATTAATACTGCCCTCTGATCGAAATGTAATGCATCACTGTGGAGAATGTAATATTACATTATGGGTAAAAGGAAAAATCGATTACCTTTTCCATATACTGTGAACAGTTGGACTCCTGCAGTAGATTGGACGCCTCCTGCTTGTAATACTCTCCCGTTTTCGTCAGGAAGGGCCCCTCAAAGATGTCCTGATAAAACTGCAAAGTGTGTGAAGGAGAAGGAGTTAATCCCACACAGCATGGTAGGCAATACCAGCAGTGTGTGAACGCCTGGGTCTGACACTCATATGAACACACAGCAGTACAGTATCAGCAGGACAGCACATACAAGTGTGCATCATATAGTACTGAATTATAAATACTGTATATAACACACTAATGAAAAAGTGCATTAAATACAAAACATTTCAAACATCACATTCTTCAAAATATCTCAACCTATCCGTGCGATACACCTGCACTACTAGCACACAACAGTTCCACCCCAGGTCTTCTACAAATCACTTGCAGGAAATTGACGTGAGTTTACACTAGCATGAGAACAGAAAGACATTGTTCCTAGAACTATATGGCCCAATTAAAAAGGTTCATGAAAGTTGAGCAGAGGACACTGAACTCATCACAGACATACATTGTGTGTGTTCCCCGTCTGTCTGAAACAAACCAAATATAGCCTGTCAATTCAATCAATATTTTGATTTCACTAATTTCCAAGTTAGCGGTGTAGGCCTCATTCTCAAAACGAAAAGCTGTGGTGATCGAAGCCTCTGGTGGGTCACCTGCATAGTAAATAAATAAAGAGGGGGAGCTGGCCGCCAGGTGTCTGCCCGCGTGCACGTTGACCATCCAAGCACTGGTAGCCGCGTAGCATTTGCGTGGCATTGTGGCGCGTTTTATCCCTCGCACCGATGCGTGCACACAAACGACAACGGTGTCTCGTCGTACCACAAGGACCAGGCCATTTAGTCGAGTGTAAGTGGCGGAAAATAATCTCTCTGGAGTACAGGATGCTGTCAGCCCATCTGGAAGCTACGCTCCATTAAGGAAGCAGTGAAGAAAAGAAGGTGATATTCGAGAGCAGGGCCAAGACATTTAAACCTGTGTTCCTCGCCGCAGTGCTCTATTCTATTGCTAGCTAGACTTAAGACTTACTAGCTCCACCCGGTATTCTGTTTCAGTCCAAACATTTACACGCTTGACAAACATGTCCTAAATGTGTCTTCGATAGCAGCCAACAGCAGAGGAGGAGCTCACCTTGAGTGGGAACTTCTTCTTGTACTGTTCAACATGAACAAAGGAGTTGATGACACCGTGGATGACTTTCTGGTTTGGGTCCTCGCCACATCGGTCACTGCAAACAAAGACATGGATGGATATTAGGGCGGATTCTTCCACAGGCCGGGGCAACTTGTGGTTGTAGAGCACCAGACATAACACACAGGGCTGGGGCGGCAGCTAGAGTCACTGGTCGGTGCTCTTTATATTAAATATGCATGACCAGGCTTCTAGCAAAGCTCTCATTTAAGCACCCGTGGCCGGGCCAAGTCCTCAAGGACAGTAGAACATAAGAACTCGGGGATGTCTGTGATAGCTGCAGGTGCTCCACTGATGACTAAAAACTAAATGGGCAGTGAAAATATTCCGGTGAAACAACTGACTTTTTGATTTCATTTAGAAGCATCCGGATGAGAACAGCCTGCAGGGGCTCGATCATCAGTTTCCTCCACATGTCCAACGCCAGCTGTAAACACAAAGCCAAACAGAGCAGGTCAGCACCAGGGCTGCAAGAAATCCCCCCAAAACATTTTGAATGTAATCCAATACACACGGTCCAAACTCGGCGAGTACTCACATGCTCGGTTTGTAGGTGCATTCATTGGTGTAAAATTTATTTTAAAAAAAATAATGTCTGTGATAATTAACACCAATTTACACATCAAAAGTCTGTGTAACTTGGGTTTTATACAGTCTTACATTTGTTACAACCATAACCACACAAGAGGAACTCCACCTACCCAGTCCAGCCACTAAACACTGACAAACTACACTAGTTTATAGTCTCTCAACAATGCATGACTGTAGTAGAGGCACAGATGTGATTTTCTATTTATTTTTTTATTTTTATTTTTTAATCGTTTAAGGTTCGTTTGACAAGGAATCGCTTACTTGATTACTTACTAGATCTCCAGTAAACCTGCATTGTGCAACTTAATAAACCAATTTCCACGGCAACCACCAGTCTGGTCATAAAATGTAATTTTCACAGACTGAATCCATTTAGAGAGATATAATTCATGTTTTTCTTGAGCCACAGGTTCAAAATATTTTGGAACAAAAAAAGCAAACTTCACCGTGAAATAGGTTACACGGTGCAGGTTTGAATAGGCCATGAACCCATTTAAAAGTGGTGGCCGTGTGTAGTAGTGAACCTGTGTGTGGCATGTTAAAAGGCGGGTAGTTCCTAAGGGGCTCAGGAGCTACAATGCCAGGGGAGCGGAGCCCACCGCACCTCTCCGATCTCCATGAGTGGCTCGTTCATGTCGGCTCCTCCGTAGCCGTACTGCAGGTCCGCCTCCGTCAGCTTGTTCTTCTTGATGAACTGAGTGTTGAGATACCTGCACAAGAAAAGATGAGAGTGGTGGTGGGGAAGGCGGTGGATTAACCCAGCTGTTGATATAATAACGCTTCGATGACAAAGCCTCTGTGCACTGCTTTGGCATTTCGTGGTCCATCATTCTGCCGCACTAGGCCACTGCTGCGCCGCGGTGGTGTTAGGGCCCCTTGGGGAAACCACGTGCCGAGAAGCCTCGCTGAAAGGCATTCTCTCACTGCGGAAAGCGTGTGCTGCTGACTTGGTCTCGCCTGGACGAGGAACAGATTTCCCTGTGCTGTCTATTCCGAGTCTCTCTCACACACACACACACACACACACACACACACACACACACACACACACACACACACACACACACACACACACACACACACACACACACACACACACACACACACACACACACACACACACACACACACACACACTAAAGTGTCGGGGGGCTAAGCTAAGGCAGCATGACGTTGGCGGGGAGGAGAAACATGTTAATGGTTTCGGCACAATTCGTCTGTCAATCACAATTTAAGACGATCCAGCCATGCTTAGTTTTTTTAGAAAACAAAAATGGCATGTGAGCAGTCAGGTGGCGCGCAAGGCTAAGTATAGATCAGACATCTGTCCTAGGTATTTATAAAGAAAATAATAATAATGAATTAGGAAAATATCACTTTTTGCCTACAAAAATGTACTAATGTAATGTACTAATACTGCCTTCTGATCACAATTTAATGCATCACTGTAAATATTACATTATGGGTAAAAGGAAAAATCTATTGAATGAGGAAGACAATTAAATCATTACAATCCTTTTACTGAACAGCAGATATATTTAATTGGTGGTGGCTTTGTTATTGTGGCCCAAAGATTTAGGAAAGTAATCCCCGCTCTAATATTTAATGTATATGAACAAAAGCAGAATCATAACATAGGTATCAGTGATAGTATTACCTGTATAAGCAGTCCATGTAGTCAGCCCCCTTACTGTACTCCTCCCAGTATCTGTGGTACATGACCAAAACCTTCTCCTCCGAATCCAGGACTTTCTGTAAACGCACACACCAGATGGCATTAAACAAATGCGGCAAAGCAGGGATAGAGGAAAAGAATAAAACTTCAGAATTGCCATTCTGTTTTCCAATACTGTATTGATTGGCAGAACAACCATATGGATCGTGGACAATATTATGAGGAGGAGATCTCAAGTGGAACCCAGTGTTGTTCTGTAATACCATTGTATTAATATACTGCATTAGCAAACTTGACTGGTGCTTAGCGGGCTGGATGCTTTACCTTGTAGAGCTGTCGGACATGATTCTCCAGGAACACCTTGGTCTCTGTGTACAACCGCTCCCCCAGTGGCTCTGGATAGGCCACACACAGGGCATATATATCGCTGGTGCGGGCGTTAAAGATATAAAAACAGTGACAACAAACACTCACACGTATGTGTACAACTTTGAATATAAAACCGTTCTATTGTAAAATGTACGTAGCACAGTTACTCCCCCATCAAAAGTGAATTTTGGACCTAAAGGGACAAAGAGTAGAATGCTCTTATATGCAACTCTTTGAGCCACCAAGTCTACTTCTCTCATTACAAGTTGGAGGGGGGAGGGGTGGGGAACAGTCTCACCAGTGACCTTTTGATATTCTGACAACCACTCCACCTTCTGAGCTATAGCATCCCAATTTAGTGAGCCATTATGCAGGTGGTGACCACATCTCAGTTTTCACAGCCATGACCCGGACCTGGAACCAAAGTCAGGTTGGTTTGATTAGTGTCAACACTGTGTAGCGTGCGTGAGAATCCAATTGAAAAGGTGGTCTCACGCACGGTTCATGTGTGCGGTTCGCTTACAGGACAGGTGTGGAAAAACATAGTGCACCAAAACACGGAAGTGGAGTGTTGTCCTGCATATCTGTGCAGCACATAGCACGCACCAATCTCATCCACTGAACAGCATGTGCCATAGCTGATGGCAGCTGAAAGTAGGAAGGGTCGTCCTTGACATTGTCTCCAACATATCAATAACAGTAGGTATAGTGCGATGGTTGACTCCATTGTCTGGGCTTGGGATCAGCGATTAGCGCGCTTTTCTAAACAGGAGCGACAACCTCTATAAATGTCATGTAGTTGATGCGAACGCCTACTTCTTCTTTGTGCTCATTGGCAGCTCTCCATCCAACTAGGTGCATAGCGCCACCTAGGAGTGTGTAGATGCAGATCCCCAGCTCCCCCCAGCCAAGTGTCCAGGTGTCCCCGAGCAAGACACCTAACTGCTCCCGACAAGCCGGTTGTTGCCTTGCGTGGTTGACACCGCCGTAGGCGTATGAGTGGGTGAATGTGAGGCAATCATGAAATCAATTTACCATTAGATACCCAAGTGTACTCACGTATGGAACATGACTAATGTGAAAGCTGAGTGACGAGAGAGTGAAAATCGTATCCAGGCATGGTATGAAGCAATCATACCTAACATAACACTCTAAATAGCCTTCTGTCTTGTGTTTTCAAATCCAGGGCTTTGCAAAGGATACGAGAAGCGGTCGTTCCATGTGGCCCTCTCCACGTAATCAAGCATCACAACTGCCTTGATTGTCGTCAGTAGTTTGTTCCATGTCTCGTCAAAATCTACCACCCTCGGCTTCAAGGACATTGTATGGTTTCTCTTCGTAGGCCTGACAGGACAAGAACACACAGGATCAGACATAGCAGCACGGTGAAGGGGAAAGCCATTTCACCTAATTTAATTTACTTTCATGATTTACCATTACTCTGTGTGCAACTCAAAAAGCAAACAGATGGAAGGCGGTAGAATAGCAAATCGTTGACTTATATTGTGTGATGGGGAAAAAATCAGGAATTACGTGGACGCCTATGGCCGTCGTTTAACTATCAGCATTAAAAATATTTAAGTATCAAATAGGTCAAAGGTCAGTGGTCAAATACACAAGGCAGCCAAAGACAAACGTGAAATCAGCAGTGAGGTCACTGGCTGTCACCAACATAATCAACACTTACATAAACAGTCATCATCGTAAGCATAACACGTAAATAAAGCTGATAAGCACAACATAAGACGTGTAAGAGTATTTAACACACCACAACAACAACGCTACAATGTTATATTTAATGTGAACGGGGGCCCGCTGTTGCATCTTTTAGCCACTTGATTTGACATGTAAAAACATTACAATAATACACGGCACTGTGGTGACACAATATGGGCGCTCAATCTGAAATAATCACACGCAACAGTGTATGGATGAATGAACGGGCGATCTATTGAAAAGGCTGGCCGCTTGTGAAGACGTTGAGTGTCAGGATTACACGCGAAATAGCGTTCCCGAAATAGGAAGGCTCGCTGAGCAGGCTAGCTAGTATGGAGCTAACACGCTAGCCCGCCGTACACTTCCTCTGGCTGGCTGGCTGGGTAGCACGGAGCTAACAAGCTAGCCCGCCGTACACTTCCTCTGGCTGGCTGGCTGGCTAGCCCGCCGTACATTTCCTCTGGCTGGCTGGCTGGCTAGCGTGGAGCTAACACGCTAGCCCGCCGTACACTTCCTCTGGCTGGCTGGCTGGCTGGCACGGAGCTAACACGCTAGCCCGCCGTACACTTCCTCTGGCTGGCTAGGAGTCGCCAAAAAAAAAAAAAAAAATGGGGATTCTTCTTTGGCATTTTGCTCTCAAACGCAGTGACAGCGCAGCGAGCCGCGGTGTCGTCGTGCACACGCCGACGGTAAGGCGGTCGAGCGCGGGGTTCTGAATGCCACGTACCTCAAAACACTTTTTACTTGTTACAAAAAGTCACGTTTGTCCACTTGTCACAGCGCTGATGTCTCCCACTTAGCGCTCTGCCATGACGCTCCGGCCGGGATGTACCACCACGCCGCCAGCTGGAGGGGAGGGGGGGGTTCACAATCGGGGTGCTGGTATAATCCTACTAAAAAAAAGATTTTGAGTCATAAACACACACACGCGCTGTGACAACAACAAAATACAATTTGGATGTACACACACAAACAATAACCACAGCGACACTAATATAACGTGTAAAAGACTGTATATTTGAGCACAAGCAATGGTATGAACTCACCTACGGCGTCCTCTTAGGACTTTGGTTGTTACTTCGCGTACCTGTATTCTACAGCAGTGATATTTTCAACCAGTGTGACGCCGTGAGAGATCGTCAGGTGTGCTGTGGGAAATTGTCCAATTTCACTTAATTGGTCCAAAAAAAAGTTATTTAGTTACTGCAAATAATGTACCATGGTTGAGCGTCTGTCTGTGTCTGCAATGTAGTGACTGGCAGAGTAATGAAATACTCTTCCATGTCAGTGGGTGGCAGTAGGCAGCACAATAATGACAAATAGGTTAATTTAAGACGATAGAACGAGTGATGCGTGTGAGAGGTGTCGCTATTAGGCTACAATGTGTCATTTTGTAACATGTTTGGTTGGTGGTGTGCCGCGGGATTTCTTTCATGTAAAAAATGTGTACTTGACTCAAAAAAGGTTGAAAAATACTGGACTACATGATGCTGTGTAGAGCAGTCTGAAATATCCTGTTATACTTACCTGTAGTTCCACCCCCTGCCACACGGTGGAAGTAGAGACTAGGATTAACTGCCACCTGTTCTCATGTGCTTTATTTCATCCCACTTCAGTTTTATAGCCTCCAGTCCTCCAACCCTCTTCCTAGTAAGCTTGGACCTGCATCTTTTACTACCACCAGGGGTAACCTCTTCACCTGCCCTGCCCTTCTCACTTCTACTTCTGCCACACCCACTACACTGACTTTCTCTCCAGTGTACGACTTCAGCCGCTGTCGAGGGGGTGGGGGACTTCACAATTTTCCCCCAAAAAGCTGAGATTTTCCATGTAACTTTAAATTCATTGTATCAAGTAGACTATAGGCTGTTAGAAATGCATGTTGTTTGGTTCTTTGTTTTCTCTGGCGTATTTCAGATTACTGACATTTTGCTGCTCTTGGGTGGTAGTCAGGGATCCTGGCAGCGTAATAAGGGAAGACATATGCCATTGTGGGAGAATGTATGTATATACACATCAATTCATATTTGTATATAATAAGGTAAATCATTTGTGGTTACTCTAATTCTAGCAAAAGAAATGGCTGTATCAGAAGTTACACTTCATCCCTATGACATGTCCAGCCCATCAGGAAGGGCTTAACCCACAAATCAACAGGTCTAAAAGAAGAAGAAGTAGCAGGCAAAACAATGTAGTTACAGGACCAGCATTGTATTCGGACACAGACGTGCCACAGTGTTGTGGCACACTTGTTGTAGCCGTGGTCCCTCACAAGCATCTCTGGAGCGTCATACCACAGCATGCCTTTATATGATTGTTGGAGTCTGAGTCTGCCAACTTGCTGACCCCCGGGAGAGAGACCTGGAGCAGTTTATCAGGCTTGATGTATCTGGTGGTGCAAACAACATGTGTTTGACAAGCTTTATGAATGATGCAAGCTGTGGAGCTTGAACATCTGAAGTAGCCTCAATCATTCAAAGAGTAATGGATAATAATGAATTATTGACTTGAATCATCAATCAAAATAATCTTTCCCATGAACTAGTGGATCACACATGAGCATTATAAAGATCCTCTAAAAGGGCAAACAAGGGTGGATCATGAAATGATTGACTTAAAGATCTCTTCACCCTCAATTAGAGAAAGACAAGACAATCCATACATTAACTGGTCTCCTAGGCAGGCCTGGGTCTTAGCCAGAATAAGAAGTTACAGTCACTGGAGGCGAATGGGGCCAATCAGTAATTGTTTGTGGTGTAAATCATTTACTATTTATACAGTAGTTTCTTTTGGAACATTTCATGTTTGCTATCATGTCCCAGCAACTACCTAGCTATGTCCCCCAGCAGCCTCAGAAGCAGCAGCAGCAGCAACCAGCTAGCCATGTGTCCCAGCAGTCTCAGAAGCAATGGCAGTAGCAGGAACCCAGCTATGTACTCCAGCAGCCTCAGAAGCAGCAACTACCTTGCGACGTGCCCCAGCCTCAAAAGCAGTGGAAGCAGCCGTCTAGCTACATACTGCAACAGCAGCCTAGCTTTGTACCCCTGCAGCAGGCTCAGAAACAGCAGCGGTAGCAACATGGCTATGTGCCCCAGCAGCCTCAGAAGCAGCAGCAGCAACTACCTAGTGACGTGCCCCAGCCTCAAAAGCAGCGAAAGCAGCCATCTAGCTACATGCCCCAGAAGCAGAAGCAACAGCCTAGCTTTGTGCACCTGCAGCAACAGCCTCAGAAACAGCAGCGGCAGCAACCTCGCTATGTGCAGCGGCCTCAGAAGCAGCAGCAACCTAGCTATGTGCCCCAGCAGCCAGCTAGCTATGTTCCCCAGCAGCCTCAGAAGCAACCAGCTAGCTATGTCCCCCAGCAGCCTCAGAAGCAACCAGCTAGCTATGTACCCCAACAGCCTCAGAAGCCGCAGCAACCAGCTAGCCATGTACCCCAGCAGCCTCAGAAGCAGCAACTACCTAGCTATGTCCCCCAGCAGCCTCAGAAGCAGCAGCAGCAGCAACCAGCTAGCCATGTGTCCCAGCAGTCTCAGAAGCAATGGCAGCAGCAGGAACCCAGCTATGTACCCCAGCAGCCTCAGAAGCAGCAACTACCTTGCAACGTGCCCCAGCCTCAAAAGCAGTGGAAGCAGCCGTCTAGCAACATACTGCAACAGCAGCCGAGCTTTGTGCCCCAGCAGCAGGCACCACCTAGCTATGAGCACTATAAACAGCAACTTGTCTATGACCTGCAGGAGCAAAAGCAGCCACCTACCTACAGGCCCCAGCAGCAGCCTCAGAAGCAGCAGCCTAGCCATGTGCCGCAGCAGCAACTACTATGGGAGATATCCACATAAGGTGTCGTACCTTCTGTACTAGGCAACATGGATTGGCAGTTGCTTGGGCATGTAGCTATGTGGCTTCTGTTGAGGCTGCGGCACACGGCTAGGAGGCTGCTGCGGCACATAGCTAGGTGACTGCTGCTGCATCGGAGGCCAGGGCACATGGCTGGGTTGTTGTGGCTGCTGCTTCCGAGGCTGCTGGGGCACATAGCTAGCTGGTTGCCGCTGCTGATTCTGCTTTTGAGGCTGCTGGGGCACGTAGCTAGCTGGTTGCTGCTGCTTCTGAGGCTGCTGGGGCACGTAGCTAGCTGGTTGCTGCTGCTTCTGAGGCTGCTGGGGCACGTAGCTAGCTGGCTGCTGCTGCTTCTGAGGCCAGGGCACATGGCTGGGTTGTTGTGGCTGCTGCTTCTGAGGCTGCTGGGGCACATGGCTAGCTGGTTGCTGCTGCTTCTGAGGCTGCTGGGGCACATAGCTAGGTTGCTGCCACTGCTGTTTCTGAGGCTGCCGTTGCTTCTGAGGCTGCTTCTTCTGGGACACGTAGCTAGGCGGCTGCTTCCGCTGCTTTTCGGGCTGGGGCACATAGCTAGACTGCCGCTTTTGAGGCTTCTGCTGGGGCCTGTAGGTAGGTGGCTGCTTTTGCTCCTGCAGGTCATAGCCAAGTTGCTGCTCATAGCTAGGTGGTGCCTGCTGCTGGGGCACATAGCTAGACTGCTGCTGCTTCTGAAGTTGCTGCTGGGGCACATAGCGAGGCGGCTGCTGCTGCTGCTTCTGAGGCTGCTGGGGCACATAGTTATGTTGCTGCCGCTGCTGTTTCTGAGGTTGCTGCAGGGGCACAAAGCTAGGCTGCTGTTGTGGTATGTAGCTAGACGGCTGCTTCCGCTGCTTTTGAGGCTGGGGCACGTCGCTTTGCGGTGGAGGGTGAAGCCGTTCTTCTTCACGTAAACGTTGCGAGAGCAGTCGTGGGTGCTGAGAGCATG
Organism: Coryphaenoides rupestris; assembly: GCA_002895965.2. NCBI lineage: Eukaryota > Metazoa > Chordata > Actinopteri > Gadiformes > Macrouridae > Coryphaenoides > Coryphaenoides rupestris. The sequence continues at coordinate 25,634 of PIJE02001842.1, read as the reverse complement.
TTGGTAGGACTTCAGCTGGAGGAACAGGACATTTCCAGAGGCATAAAGCAATGGCGTGAGAATGGCACTTGTTCCAACACTTTACGATGAACATTTACGTTACAACAAACAAGCTAATGTTATTACAGAGAGTCAATAACCATGATGTAATATTTGGCCTATGTCTGGAGAACTTATTTGAGTATAACGGAGGAGCAAAGGAGAGGGCCAAGCTCAACAGCCTCCCGTTTCTTTTAGATACATTTTTCAATTATTGTTTGTTGTAACGTAAATGTTCATCGTAAAGTGTTGGAACAAGTGCCATTCTCACGCCATTGCTTTATGCCTCTGGAAGTGTCCTGTTCCTCCAGCTGAAGTCCTACCAACATGCTCTCAGCACCCACGACTGCTCTCGCAACGTTTACGTGAAGAAGAACGGCTTCACCCTCCACCGCAACCCCATCGCCCAGAGCACCGACGGCGCCCGTGGCAAGATTGGCTTCTCCGAGGGGCGTCACGCCTGGGAGATTTGGTGGGAGGGTCCCCTCGGCACCGTGGCAGTGATCGGCCTCGCCACTAAGCGGGCGAGCATGCAGTGTCAGGGCTACGTGGCTCTGCTGGGTAGCGATGACCAGAGCTGGGGCTGGAACCTGGTCGACAACAACCTGCTACACAACGGCCAACTTCCCCCAGTGGCCAAAATACCAGGTAGCAAACTAGCTGCTAACTAGCTGCTCAAAACACACAGTACTATACCAGTCCAGGTGTCATGATACAGCCTGGTATGACCATCAGGATTGTTATCATGATTTACAATTTACAGAACTAATGTGCTCGTTCGAAGCATGCCCAATCGTAACGTGCCTTATTGAAAGAGAATGAGAACCTCACATGCACCATCACTCACACACACACACACACACACACCTGTAATAATCATAATAATAATAATGATAATCAATCAAACACAACATCTTCATTAGACACAGAAAATCACACAAAGCCATTTATGTTACCACTGTAATATTATGATGTAATGTGTGTGTGTTTGTGAGGGGAGTGTGTGTGGTTGGTGGCTGGTTTCAGCCTATATCATAGTGTGGGTATCTTAAAACTTGAATACTGACTACGAACTGTGCAAACTACATCTATTTAGTTGCATACTTATTGTTCTGTTTCCGTAGAAAGTATACATTCATCATTAGGGCCTATTGCTTTTGCATGTGTATAGCCAAACTCTAGAGTGCATTCTCCTGTCTGTGTGCCAACAGATCGGGGAGAGGATACGGGTCATCTTGGACATGGACGACAAGACGCTGGCTTTCGAGCGGGGCTTCGAGTTCCTGGGCGTGGCGTTCCGCGGACTGCCCAAGGCCTGCCTGTTCCCTTGTAAAAACACCCACAGAAGTCGCTGAGCAGAAATGGAAACAAGAAGCCTAGTTCACCGTGTAATGCTCAGCGACTTCTGTGGGTGTTTTTACAAGGGAACAGGCAGGCCTTGGGCAGTCCGCGGAACGCCACGCCCAGGAACTCGAAGCCACCGCTCGAAAGCCAGCGTCTTGTCGTCCATGTCCAAGATGACCCGTATCCTCTCCCCGATTCTGTTGGCACACAGACAGGAGAATGCACTCTAGAGTTTGGCTATACACATGCAAAAGCAATAGGCCCTAATGATGAATGTATACTTTCTACGGAAACAGAACAATAAGTATGCAACTAAATAGATGTAGTTTGCACAGTTCGTAGTCAGTATTCAAGTTTTAAGAATACCCACACTATGATATAGGCTGAACCAGCCACCAACCACACACACTCCCCTCACAAAACACACACACATTACATCATAATATTACAGTGGTAACATAAATGGCTTTGTGTGATTTCTGTGTCTAATGAAGATGTTGTGTTTGATTGATTATCATTATTATTATTATGATTATTACAGGTGTGTGTTTGTGTGTGTGTGTGTGTGTGTGTGTGTGGTGTGTGAGGTTCTCATTCTCTTTCAATAAGGCACGTTACGATTGGGCATGCTTCGAACGAGCACATTAGTTCTGTAAATTGTAAATCATGATAACAATCCTGATGGTCATACCAGGCCGTATCATGACACCTGGACTGGTATAGTACTGTGTGTTTTGAGCAGCTAGTTAGCAGCTAGTTTGCTACCTGGTATTTTGGCCACTGGGGGAAGTTGGCCGTTGTGTAGCAGGTTGTTGTCGACCAGGTTCCAGCCCCAGCTCTGGTCATCGCTACCCAGCAGAGCCACGTAGCCCTGACACTGCATGCTCGCCCGCTTAGTGGCGAGGCCGATCACTGCCACGGTGCCGAGGGGACCCTCCCACCAAATCTCCCAGGCGTGACGCCCCTCGGAGAAGCCAATCTTGCCACGGGCGCCGTCGGTGCTCTGGGCGATGGGGTTGCGGTGGAGGGTGAAGCTGTTCTTCTTCACGTAAACGTTGCGAGAAGCAGTCGTGGGTGCTGAGAGCATGTTGGTAGGACTTCAGCTGGAGGAACAGGACACTTCCAGAGGCATAAAGCAATGGCGTGAGAATGGCACTTGTTCCAACACTTTTACGATGAACATTTACGTTACAACAAACAATAATTGAAAAAATGTATCTAAAAGAAACGGGAGGCTGTTTGAGCTTGGCCCTCTCCTTTGCTCCTCCGTTATACTCAAATAAGTTCTCCAGACATAGGCCAAATATTACATCATGGTTATTGACTCTCTGTAATAACATTAGCTTGTTTGTTGTAACGTAAATGTTCATCGTAAAGTGTTGGAACAAGTGCCATTCTCACGCCATTGCTTTATGCCTCTGGAAATGTCCTGTTCCTCCAGCTGAAGTCCTACCAACATGCTCTCAGCACCCACGACTGCTCTCGCAACGTTTACGTGAAGAAGAACGGCTTCACCCTCCACCGCAAAGCGACGTGCCCCAGCCTCAAAAGCAGCGGAAGCAGCCGTCTAGCTACATACCACAACAGCAGCCTAGCTTTGTGCCCCTGCAGCAACCTCAGAAACAGCAGCGGCAGCAACATAACTATGTGCCCCAGCAGCCTCAGAAGCAGCAGCAGCAGCCGCCTCGCTATGTGCCCCCAGCAGCAACTTTCAGAAGCAGCAGCAGTCTAGCTATGTGACCAGCAGCACACAACCTAGCTATGAGCAGCAACTTGGCTATGACCTGCAGGAGCAAAAGCAGCCAACCTACCTACAGGCCCCAGCAGAAGCCTCAAAAGCGGCAGTCTAGCTATGTGCCCCAGCCCGAAAAGCAGCGGAAGCAGCCGCCTAGCTACGTGTCCCAGAAGAAGCAGCCTCAGAAGCAACGGCAGCCTCAGAAACAGCAGTGGCAGCAACCTAGCTATGTGCCCCAGCAGCCTCAGAAGCAGCAGCAACCAGCTAGCCATGTGCCCCAGCAGCCTCAGAAGCAGCAGCAACCAGCTAGCTACGTGCCCCAGCAGCCTCAGAAGCAGCAGCAACCAGCTAGCCATGTGCCCCAGCAGCCTCAGAAGCAGCAGCAACCAGCTAGCTACGTGCCCCAGCAGCCTCAGAAGCAGCAGCAACCAGCTAGCTACGTGCCCCAGCAGCCTCAGAAGCAGCAGCGGCAACCAGCTAGCTATGTGCCCCAGCAGCCTCGGAAGCAGCAGCCACAACAACCCAGCCATGTGCCCTGGCCTCCGATGCAGCAGCAGTCACCTAGCTATGTGCCGCAGCAGCCTCCTAGCCGTGTGCCGCAGCCTCAACAGAAGCCACATAGCTACATGCCCAAGCAACTGCCAATCCATGTTGCCTAGTACAGAAGGTACGACACCTTATGTGGATTCTATTGGGAAAGGCCTGCCTGTTCCCTGCTGTGTCGGCCGTCTACGGCAACACGGAGGTCACAATGGTGTACCTGGGCAAGCCCCTGGACGGCTGAGGGTCAACTCAAGTGTTGTCAAACTCGTTGGGTGGGTTTACTACCTGGGACCTTTTTCGTTATCTGTGTGTTGTCCAGCCGGCGGGGTGCGGGGCAGGGGGCCGGGCGCGGTGGGTGCTCATGCCGGCCACGTTGCCTTGTCGGATGTGGGTCGGTCGGGCTGACAGCGGGGATACTGAGCAGGATGGGGAGAGAGAGAGGTCGAGGGGGAAGGGGGGCCTTCTTTATGTTTTCCATTCCGGCCTGGAGCCGTACCATGTCCAGATTCACCGCGTCCTTGGGGAGGGCGGGGGGAGCGGGTGGCGGGTGGTGCGTCAAGGGGAGGCGTGTCGGCTGGTCATGTGATGCCGGCTTGGACTCTTTCCGTTCAACCAAGGTTGAGGAGGGAAAAACTCACGCATTTTATGTCTTTTGTTAGCATTGGCCAAAGGCCAAATCATGAACGTGTGGCCAATACCTTTGATCACGTATATGTGTCATTTGAAAAGGCTAGCCAATGTATCACAGGCCAAACATCGGAGGTAGTTATCAGAATGCATGCGTTAATTTCTGCTGAGCGTCTCAGCAACTCCCTTGTAAAAACACCCACAGAAGTCGCTGAGCAGAAATGGAAAACAAGAAGCCTAGTTTACCGTGTAATGTTACTGCGTCTAGTTTTTTTATTGTACTGTTGTCATATTAAGCACTATTTATTTCTCTTATTTTATCCATGGTACTCTAGATGGTGGTCATGTGACCTGAAAATAAAGTCTATTTGTTGCCAATCCCAATTGTCAGAATAAAGATAGCTTAACGCCTGTGCCGTTGGATCCTGTTTTGACCGTATTACAGGCCTATACTTGGTGCTCTGGTGGCAGGTAGCCTTACATTAGATCAGAAACTGGACGTTCGAGTGGGTGGACGACTTATCAGGAAAGCTGGAAGTAAACATTATTGGCGAATGTTACCACGAGCAATTTCATTGGAGAAAATAAGACGTCTTACTTAATTCCAAAGCAGCATCATAAATCCGGTTGGTTTCTGGCACGAAATGCACCTGGACAATATCAACATTTGAATTATTGAATAATTGTCGGTAGACCTGTTTACCATGAATTACCTGTCACACCAGTCTAAGTGTATCTGGTATGGTTCTGAGTTAGGAGTGACAAAAGGTTTTTATATATATATATATATATATATATATATATATTTGTGTTTGTGTATGTATATATTTGTGTTTGTGTATAGTAGCAAATGCTCCTGCTACACAAGTGGTCTCTGCTTGGCTCCTTTATGCCAAGGACACAGGAAGACATGGACACAGGAGAAAACCGGTTTACTGCAGCATTGTACATGTCAGAGCTCAATGAGTATGTGTGGCGGTGGCTGGTTTAACCCGTGTGCACTGATTAGTCAATGCATCACCGGTCTGCAGCCTCACCCAGCCCCAGATTGTATCTTGGACCAGGTAAGGCTGCTTAAACCAGCCACCAACCACACATATGCCCAACACCAAATTGAGACTGGAGCCCCAGCTGAACCTCCATAAAAAAAACAAAAATAGGTACAACTATAATAATTAAAAAAAAAACTCTCTTAACAGCGTTACCATACCAATAACAAGTGGCCTCTTTATAGGTTAGGGTTACTATATGTAAAATAAAAAACAACCCCCCAACTCCATTGTCTCCACACCTCCCCCGTGTGGCCAGCTGACCCCTCCACCCTGGAGACCGGAGGCCCAGGCTGTTGCCTTGGTGGAGATGTCTCTGTTAGTGGGCAGTTGCTAGGCTGTCTGCATGACCTGGGTGGGGATTGACAGCGGGGCTGTGGTGGAGCTCATTGGACCGGCCTGGAACAGCCCTTGCTTGGGCCACCATGCTTGGGCAGGGGCGTGACTGGTTCTTGGGCGGCTCCAGGCTGGGTGCAGGGGTGGCTAGCAACAAGTGGTTGCCTGTGGCAGTTGCTGCACCACCACCCCCTGCCTCTGCTGGGCTCCACCGCTGACCATCGCTCCACAAGGTAAGGGCTGGTGCTGGATGGCCTCTGTGTCCTTTGCTTGACTGAAGAGGCCCCACATTCAGTGCCAGTGTAGCAGTTAGCTTACTTTTACACACCACCTACAGTGGCTTTTCAGGAAAAATCCGGTTTATTGCAGTGATTCTAGACATGTAGACTGAATGAATGACAGAGCAGATGGTACATGCTAGTGCTCTCCTGAGTGTGTGTGCAGATGGCTGGTTTAACCTGTGTGCTGTGATTAGTTCATGCACCACAGGTGTGCAGCCCCACCCAGCCCCCAGACTAATGAGCCTGACTGGGGCCAGGTGAGGCTGGTTAAACCAGCCACCAAACACACACACTCTCCAGCAGTGATTTTCAACCACTGTGCCACGGCACACTAGTGTGCCATGAGAGATCGTCAGGTGTGCTGTGGGAAATTATCCCATTTCACTGAATTGGTCCAAAAAAATATTATTTAGCTTCTGCAAATAATTTGCCATGGAGTATAAATACATTGAGAGACTAAATTGTCATTATATACTGTATTAGGCTTCAATGTGTCATTTTGTAACATGTTTGGTTGGTGGTGTGCAGTGGGATTTTTTTAATGTCAAAAATGGGCCTTTGATCAAAAAAAGGTTGAAAAACACTGCTCTACAGGCCCATTTATTACCACTGTATGTGTCCTGTTTGAAACCCAATAAACCATCTCATCAGTTGGTGATGAGTGAAAGCACAGAGATTAACTTGTTTAATCTCTAGGGTGTATATCCCAGTGTATGAGGCTGCTGGTACAAAAGTTTGTACCAACTTGGTACAAAAATCAACAACAAATTGTAAACATTGTATAAATCGTCTTAAGGCCAATTTGTGTGGAATCTACGCTGAACCTCTGCCATAGCCTAAAAACTTAGCCGTGTTCCCGGATTGGCGGCCTGGCCCCCGTGCCCTCCTTCTCTCCGGGCCTCCCTGGCGGCGCTGAGGAGCCCCTGCTCGTCCGTGACTCAGGAACAAGAGGAAACACTGACCTCTGCTTGTAGAGCAGCTCTGGGCAGCCTCTGCAGGCTCTCTACTCGGGTTTGTCAAGGTGAGTATGAGAGCACACAGATATTGTGTGTAAATTAGTCAGAGGTGGCAAAAGTATACACATCCTTTACTTAAGTAGAAGTACATATACTTGAAGTACTGATTCAAATTCTTAAAAAGTGAAAAGTACAGGCTCTGAAATGTACTCAAAGTACAAAAGTAAAAAGTAGCCATTTTATTTCTTAATATATTGAAAATAATCAACTTAATACCCTTACAAGGTTTGAGGAAAACCCTAGATGTTGTTTTCTTATCCACACAGTGGACTGCAGTGGTTGTGGTAGCTGTTGATGTTTCATCGACACACAATGCATACGCATACTCCTTATCCACAAATGTACAAGGCAAATGTTTTTTTATTTTTTTTATTTTTCGTGTTGAGGGCATTTTAATGGCTCATAACCTGCTCAGGAGGTTTGTGGTGGTTTATGACACCCCCTAACCCTAGCCCCCACAAAGGGCAAGGAATAACTTCCTTAATTATGAAGGAAGAAACCTTGAGAAGGAATGCAGAGTGCGGGATCCCTCTGTGGATTCTATTGGGAAAGGCCTTTCTTCATGAAATCTAATATCTGCAATTGTGTCCTAAAGTTAATTCACTGACTTGTTTTTGTTCACTGGAGGTCTCACAATGAGATGGGCTTTATCTGATGTATGACTCTACAGAAAAATTTAAATTACTTTCAAATATTTTCCTTTTTCTTGGCCAGTATACAAGTCATTGTCAGCGGACTATACTGGCTGTCTTTTAAATCGCCAAAGGGTGAGAATTTGGCTCCATCCAAATGTACCTTTTAATTATACTCTTCCTGAGTGAACAGATACTGTTGCAGGTGTTGTGATCAAAAAGTTTTAAAACTTAAAAATGGTTCACGCCCTTTGCAATATAATGCTTCCCGTGACTCACTTCCCACATGCACCCTCTGCAAACTTGGACTGCAGCGCGTTGTCAACTCTGCTGAGAACCCGGCCCCCCTTCAGAGGCCTGTACATCTCCAGGACTCTGAAGAGGGCTGCGGAGACTGCAGCAGACCACTCTCCCCGAGTGAGACTATAGGACTCTCCACTGACTTACTAAGGCAAGAATACAGTTTCAGTCTCTGGAGCTGCCACTCTTTTCCATTCTTGTCTATAAACAATTAACCGGGGTTGTCATTCAATTTGCTTGGCACCTTACCATACAGTACATTTCTTAAAAATGAAAAAAAAAAGTGTCCAAATGTCTTTACTTTTAATTATGAAATGTGATATTAGTTTTTACTCATTTGATTTTATTCACACACAATGCCAAGTTGGGGGGATTGTCAAGTACTGCTTGAATGACACACAGAGGACCCAAAACATGTTTTTGATCAATGTATTATTTCCGAGGGGTTTAATGCGTGATCAGGTTGGACTATTCATAAAACATCTGCCTGTAGGCGTAACAACACTGGTCCTTCTTGTCTTGAATACTTAATACTTAATGTCATAGAATTATTTTTATGCTTGTTTCTACGAGGAGACTTGAGCTCGTTGTGCAGTTGGAAAACATGTCGATATTTATTGTTGCCGTTTGGTGTACAGGAACATGGCACTCAGCGTGTGTTGAGCAGGTGTATCGTGTTGTACCGTGTGCTGCCTAGAGCTGTGTCTGCTGTACCTGAGGAGAGAGGAAGGCCATGATGATGAAAGTAAAAAAGAAAATAATAGAGTGAAGTAGAACTACCGTGTGTGTTTCCATGGTTTGCTATGCGACGACATCCGGTGGTGGCGGTGGACGTGGAAGACCGATCAGAATACAGGATCTTTACATTTCAGCTGGCGCCAAAGCAGTTACCATATATATACTTTATATAAAGTATATATATTTATTTGCCAATATTTCCATAACTATACGGTATGTGGCTTTTTAAAATCTTTTACAGAGTTCAACACAAAATGACTCACAAAAAAGTTATTTTTACATTTACATGTTTTAACTTTTTAATGACACTATTTGCTATTTGCTGCTGACATGAGGCTGACCTGTATTTATCATAGACTGTAAAATAAAGGTAGTTATACATTGTTGCTATGCATTGTTATGTTTTTTGTACATTTCAGAATAGTGTCACGCACTGTGAAACTCTGTATAAAAAGATGACACAATTTGGATATTTTCTTTTTTTTGCAAATGAAAGCTAGAAACACAGAGGCTACACTTCATACTCATCAGTGCGTAGTTTCCTGTCAGGTTCCCCCTGACGGTACTGTATGTCCTTTTTTCACCAGCTGAGCAGAACGAGTGTCAACGAAAGGACCCCCTAAACAAAACGGTCAAGTGTGTGTTCACCACAGACCCTCAAGCTAGAATGTCTTCTCTTGGTAACTCTTGTCACCTCCGGGACTTGCGGTTCACAAACACAATTTTATGACGAATTAAACAAACATCACTAATCATGCAAATAGAACATAAGCCACACCTCCATGAATTGCACTGAAACAACCATTCATTAACTTGCTTGATTTCCCTGGTGAATCTTATTTTTCTACATTAAACTATTAATCAGATTGGATGACGACCTTTAACCCCTAGACCTGACCCCTAACACTGAACACACACACACTATTGTTTAAAGGGCACTTACACATGCAGTAAGAGTCTCCACTAGAGAGGACTACACGTATACGTCTACAAATGTTTAGGGGTTGCTTTAAACTTGCTGAGAATCCCACTGTCTTACACATATTATTACCTATCTTACACATATTAGAAACCATGTACTGTATTTTAAACAACCACAGTTGACCAGAGTGATACACATGCAACACAGGAGCAGACCATGGACTGTCAAATAAATGGACAAACCCTCCGTGATGTCAACCATTGGTTTCTGAAGAGCACTTTTGAAGCTCAAATGGTCGCCATCTTGGCAAGTCAGAACCAACTCCGCCCACTCCAGGGGTGGAGTCTGAGTGAAACTGGGGCGGGGCGAATGAAGCCTGGCTGCTGGGACACACCCACGACCACGGCCACCTCGAAGTGTTGAAGCTGGAGCTCGCTGGCGAAGTGACGTATAGCCAACCTGATACTAACGCTACCCCGCGTTACCTGCAAAGACTTTTACAAAGTTACTCCTATGTTTCTTGTGGTTTTTAAGTAACCTGAAACTTTACAAAAATCACTTATGTACTGTATATATGTACAGTATGTTACCGTGAATCCGTCACGAATAAGCACACCAGTAACATAACGTAATACACACATTTACATTTACATTTAGGGCATTTGGGAGACGCTTTTATCCAAAGCGACTTACAAAGAGTACATTTGATTAAGGAGACAGCAATATATCACCGTGGTACATAAAGATAAGAATAGCTGTTTTCGAGCATTCATAGCGACGAAGTTTCATAATTACTAGGTTTCCTGCATAATAGCTGGGATAAGAGCAGAAGTGCCATTCTGAGTGATTTACCAACATCTAGCAACATACAATATGCTAAACAATGCTCAGTACTATTAATACATTTCTTTAATAATTTTCTTGAGATCTCTTGTCTGTAGAATAAAAGTAATTGTGAAGTCATGTATATGTGTAAATTCCCTAACAATAATTAAACATTTCTGTTTCCAGGGCTTTGCCCTTTAGAAATTAGGCACTGCTGTGGAAGTTGCAAGATTGAAGTCAGAGCTGGAGAAGAAGGAGAGGACGATAACCTGGTTGAGAGAGCAGCTTATTAAGAAGGAACAGAAAATACTGTCTCTCAAACATGATGATCAGAAAAAGACATTCTGTATTGTGGAAAGTGTTGTCCAAAGATCTAAGGGCTTTTTAAGTACTACACCGGGATCACATATGTTAGATTCATGGCATTGTTAGCTTTTCTTGTGCCTGCTGGCTGTGATGCACCTTATGCAAAGGGTCGTAAAGACATTAAGTCACTAGGGAAACAAAATGGCCTATTTTTGACACTGTGTAGGATAAGACACAACTTCGAACTTCAAGATGTGTCTCTGAGATTTGGAGTATCCATGCAGTCTGCAGGACTTGTTTTTAATACATGGATAGAGTTTATGTATTTAAAATTTGGACAACTACATATGGCCTCATAGAGACATTATTATTAAAAACATGCCTGAAAACTTTAGAATATAATTTCCTTCTACTTTAGTTATTATTGATGGTACTGAATGTAAGACCCAGGTGCCATCTGCACTGGCTTTACAGAGTCAGCTTTATAGTGACTATAAGTCAAGCACAACCCTCAAAGCATTGACTGGATGTGATCCAAGTGGTTCTGACATTTTTGTGTCTGAGTTATTTACAGGTGCTGTATCTGATAAGGCTGAATTACTGAATGCAGTGGTTTTTATGATGTACTTAAAACACTGAAAGTTAAGGGTTACATCAAGGATGGTGATGCTGTTATGGCTGACAAGGGTTTTACAATCCATGAAGAGTTGTCTGAATATCCCTCCATTTGCTGCTGGTCATTCTCAGATGTCTCAGTGGAGTTAACGAACAAAATTGCTCGTCACAAGGTTCATATCGAGCGTCTTATATGTAAAGTTAAGACGTACAAAATCCTTTCTGATCGCATACCAACAACCCTTTTCAAAACGATAAACCAAATATGGTCAGTTTGTTGTTATATGACCCTTCTACAGGATGTGTTTGTAACTGATACATGACATTGTAGACCTGCACATATTGCACATACTGCAGATAGTTTTATTGTATGTACATACTTGCTTTTTTATATTTTTTATTCTGCTCTATTCTGTTACTTTTTTTAATTCTGTGGAGCAAACGGAGAGTAAGCATCCCATTGTACTTGTTGCATATGGCAAATAAATAATCTGAATCTGAATCTGCATTACCTGGTAAGAAACTCTCCAATCAATACACAGCTTCGTACACGAGGAAGACATCACGGCTGTCTATGAAAAAGCTCTCTTGAATATAGCTTGTAACGGTCAGACTGTAGTGACTACATAATGGGGTTCATGTTCTCCTCTTGCTGTGGGTTGTGTAGTGGGGGGGAACCAGATCTGGCACTGGGGGCCAGAGGGGACATTTATTGTGGTTGCACTTCCTGTTCTGGACTCTCACGCATGCGAACGAATTCTGCCTTTTTCACTGAGAGTGTTACCTGTTGTTTGGATTAAAAACAAGTTAGTTTATACTGCCTACGTCCTTCCTTTCCTCCGGCACTACAAGACATTGAATATCGCCACTAGGGGCGCACCTCTTGTTCTACAGCGCTTGTCTAGTTAGGTTTGGCTTGCGTCACTTCCGACGGGATAACTAGTGGAGAGCAGCGGTCTCTCCACAGTGGTGAAGGGGAGTGAGGTGCACAGACGTCAGGTGTTTTATCATTATATTATGCATTTATTTTATATTAATCCGTCCTTGTGTGTTGGAGACCTGTACCTTTGGACCCGTGCTCAATAAATGGTCTAACTGGTCACAATCTGTCTGCCATTGCTGTCCGGAGCACCCACCTGGCCTACACCACCCCACCTACCTTCGTTACAAGCTCTGCAATACAAATGAATAATAATTAGCCTCACTGTGACTTGATTAATTCGTTCAATTTAGACATATTTTATAAGATAAGATAGGTGTAAGATGTGCCAGGTTGCATAGCAATACAGTACAATAACACAATATGGAAATCAACAGAATAATAAAAATAAACTCACAGATTTACAAATGTACAGTCAAAATATAAAGATATATAGGCAAGATAAGGTGTTCAGGCGGTGAAAACAATTTGGCATAATTGAAGTGTAATACAGCTGTGATAATAATAATGGTTAGGGGACGCATTGCACCTGATAGAAAGAATATTAAGAATATTGCACATAATGTTGAAAGGTAATGTAGAAGAGGCATTGGACATGACATTATCAGTGCCATATTGAAATTGTGCTGACTACTGTTTATTACGGTCGGTTACTTTGGCCTACAGGGGAACAGTATGACAAACCAAGTGTTAAGAATAAAACGCTACATCTATTCACTTTACAATAGGGGATTGGGGATGACGTTTCGATCCTAGTCTGCCCTCTACTGACCAAACACGGTATTAAAAAATAGTTCGGTAGTGAATTCTTCAGTAGTTACATGGTCATCATTTTGATAGATAAACAAAACAATGAATGACATTGTTTTTTAAATTAATGAAATAAAATTGTATAAATATATTAGAAATACATTTTAAAAATTAAATTAAATAAATGACATTAAGGACACGATTGTTCCTTTAGCCTTGACATGTCTTCATAATCAGCACTCTCAAGCCAAATCGTGTATTTATTTACGACGTGACTTCAGGCCACGGCGTCGTCAGCGTCACTCGGATGACGTCATCATGGAGCCGTACAGCTCCGTCACGTGGGAGTTTGGCAAACGACTGAGCCACGCCCACGATAGCGTGACGCATATCTATGCAGTATTTAATCAGCCAAATGGACCATATATTTAAGCAATAGCTCACTGTGGTATATGGTTATTATATCACAGCTAACAGGCTGTAATAAAAAAAGAGATATATACAATAACCATATATGGTTATTATATCGGACTGAAAAGCTATTTCTTTTATAAAACGGCTACCAAGCCATTTTTTTTAAATTATTTTTATTATTCTGTTTTCCATATAGTTTTAATGTTTTTGTTGTTTTAATAAAGTTATATTCTATTCTATTCTATAGAATACATTCTATTCTATTGTGTAATGTGAGAGAAATGTGAGACAGAGAGGAAAATCACATCCCTTATTTTCCTCATTTATTTTGACAATTTTCTTTAATTTATTTTCATTTACATATTTTATTTCCAAACTACGTTTTTGTCGATTTATGTATTTATTTTTTTACCAAAATCCTTAATTTCGTTTTTATTATAAATGAGTGTTATTTTTATTTCCGGCGCCATCTGGTGACGTTGCGGCTGGTGTATTTCCGTAATCTCGTCAGATCTCACGTGAATTGACGAGATTACGTCACAAGATGGCGCCGGAAATTAAAATTGTTTTATGACGATTGAATACTCAGGCTTGAATGGTTCAGATTATAGCTTTAATGTGGATCCAACATTCAGACATCAGCTACATAACATCGGCACATGAACTCCGTGCCAGGCTCTCCTCTTCTGACTCTCCCAGCACCGTGGGTATGCATATAACTAAATATTAGAGTGCCACCTAGTGGCACAACTACATCGTAACAAAATAACACTCATCTTATAATAAAAAACGAAATGAAGGATTTTTGGCAGAGGATTTATTATGTTATTTTAGATCTTATTATTTTATCTGTTTAACGATTTAACAGTGAATGAAAAGTTGCAGTAGCAGATTGGTCCTCGTTGCACACAGAGCAGCCGACGCGTGTCACTCACCAGTTGTTCTCCAGGTACTTGAACACCAGCCACTGGGCCTTGTGCAGGTCTTTCACGCTGGAATGCTTCCTCTGGGACATCTGGACCACGAGTGGAGCGTTGCATTCTAGACGCTTTGCTGTGAAAAAGAATAAAAAGGATTGTTTGTGTAAATATGCTATATCTGTAGCAGTTAGCTCCCGCTACACACCACTAACATGGCTTTTCTGGGGCTCCTCCTCCTCCAAAGGGACACAGGCACTTGGGGTTGAACAATCCGGTTAATTAAAGTACAGTTTGTAGTAGACCTTTTTTTCGAGTGTGTGTTGTGATGTGTGCATTGATTAGCAAATGCACCCCAGGTGTGCAGCCTCACCCCAGCTCCAGACTCTAATCAACCAGTCTCTGACTCTGGCCAGGTGAGGCTGCTTAAACCAGTCACCAACAACACACACTCCACAGCATCTAAACGATGACTACATAGTACTGTTGGGGCTAGGGTGCTACTGGGTTTCGATACACAATGTCCATAGCCTACATGGAGCCACCCTTGCTCCATAATCACAGCTATCTGAAAGCATTGTACGTCACTTTGGATAAATGATTGAATAGCCAAGGAATTACCTCTGTTTCCATGCTTGAAGTGCTGGTCGATGAGACAGTTTACGCTTTCCTGTGATGGGATGCCATGTAGCCACAGTTTCTCCGCCATCAGGTCGACTTTGAAATCCCTATCAGGGCCTTGGACCTGCTTGAGGTAGCTCATGAAGTCTCTCTGTGTGCCGCGGTCTCTGAAGACATCCATGAAGACCCTGTGAGGAAGGAAACCACTCCCATAAGATCTCTATACGGTCTAGCTTCTGCACACGATGCCCGGCACAGCTTCTGAGGTATTTCGGCTGGCTTCTGAGGTGTCTCGGCTGGCTTCTTAGGTATCTCGGCTGACTTCTGAGGTATCTCGGCTGGCTATCTCGGCTGGCTTCTGAGGAGAGTCTAAAAAGTGCAGGACAAAAGGAATAGTAAACAGCTAAATGTAAAGGGGCCATGATCCAGCTACACAATGCATTCACAGAAAAAAAAAAAGTTACTTGTCTTTTACTCATCTTTACCGAGAGTTAGTTTAGTAGGGCAGTTAAGTTAATTCAATGTTTAATTAGAATGGACCCTTATTACGCAATAATAACATCATAAACAACAAAAATACAACTACAGTTGGGTGACAAATTATTGAGTTACTACATGAAACCATGTAGTAATCAAAACAAATGTTGATCATTGATCATTTTGATTGTACATCTATACTTCTTTTTTTTCTGGGCATATATACAATCCACTTAAATCAGTGATTTGGTTTCACAAATGAAGTTGATAGAAGGGGATGATGACTCATGAAATGTCTACATCTTTGCTTTTGTCCGATAGTTTTATACATGTGAATGTTTCGGCCCACATCTTTTGTTTCATGAATGAATCATCGTGAAATCATCGTGTCCCCCTCGTTTACCTTTCTGGCAGAGCGGATGGATTGATCCCCCTCGTCGGACGTCCTCCACGGCCAGTCGTCGAGGCTCAGAGGTTCCACGGGGCTGTAGCAGCAGTAGGTCTGACTCAGCTCCAGGGCATCTCTGATCCGCCTGGCCTGCTGATCCGCACAGTCCGGGCCCCCGGGCACCGCCGTCTCCCACCCACGACCGCTCGCCGTCGGTGACTTGAACTGAACAGAACACACACAAAGAGTTGCTACAGAGCATACAGTGGTTGTAAGGTGGAAGTGTGTGCGTGCGTGCATGTGTCCACACATACGAGTGTGATCATAGAGAATAATTACCAGATGGTTGAGGAAATCTTCCAAGAATTGGAAGTAGGAAGGACCCAGAATCTATAGACAAATAAAATAAAACATTCAGAAAATAATCAGTGTACACCAAGAATGTGGCGCATGCACAGACGTGGATACATCAATACACAATTCCACAACAATGCTCGACAGTGGACTTAGTTTCCAACCTGGCAGAGTTCCTTCTTGACGGGGAGGAGCCACCTCTGCACATCGTCAGCCTGCGACAGCAAACCTTTGGTGAGCCGCTGGGCCACGTGCTTAGAGAGGTCGCAGCTCCGTGGGGGACCGCACTGCAGGTACACCTTCACTATCCGCTTGGCCAGGGTTACCATCAGATCTACTGCGGGGCGGCTGACCACCTGCAGCATGAGCACCATGTTCATGAAGTTGTCCAGCTCCCGCAGGAGCCCCATGTGGTGCAGCATGGAAGCCTTTCTCTGAATTCGCAGAAAGCTTTCGAACGGACGGCCCACCAGCGCGTCGGCAGACAAGCCGAGGTACACGTGGTCGGTGCAGATCGTGGGACAGGCCTCAGACGGACTCCGTGGCAACGCCTGTGGTGCCAGGGGAGATGTCAATGTCGGCCTCGCTGCACAACTGGGCAAAGGATGACGTTTGCTCAGACGAACGGGGTGTACGAATCTTCTGTCGACGTCGGTAACATTCCTCAGTGGCTCACTGTCCTTGGGGATCTCTGCAGTCCAGAGGCGCATCCGGTCATCCTCGGGTCTCTGGTAGCCCCTGAAGAGAGCCGTCTTCATCAGCCTGGTGTTGTAGCCCGTGGGACCAAAGCTCCATCTGGATGAATCCAGAGAAGGTCCGTATTCAGGGCGCATCGTCCGAGGCCAAGGATTCGTATTTCTCAACGATGGAGGAGCACTCGCTCAGTTGGGTCATGGCCTCTTTGCAGGCTGTGAGGAACAGAGGCACCCAGTCGGACCACAGGACATACAGAGCAGTCTGCATCATCTGATGCAGGCCGTGCATCGTCGCTCTGTCTGTCTGGGGACTTAAAACCAGCCATCTAATTTCTGTATATGGAGATGCGCGCGCGCGCACACACACACACACACACACACACACACACACACACACACACACACACACACACACACACACACACACACACACACACACACACACACACACACCCCCTCCCCCGTGTTACTTTGCGATGATGGGGAAAACAACAGCAGACGATGGTATTACAAGACGTTAACTTTTACCGGGACTAGTGCAACACATGGTCATGGTGTTGCAGCCTTCAGATGTACTATATTATATATATACTATATACTATTATATACTACTATATATACTATTATATATAATAGTATATATATAGTATAATAATATACTATTACATTTACATTCTCATTTAGGGCATTTATCAGACGCTTTTATCCAAAGCGACTTACAAAGAGTACATTTGTTGAAGGAGAGGCAGCAATGTATCACTGTGGTACCTGAAGATAAGAATAGAGCTGTTTTCCAGCATTCATATTTACGAGACGAATAGAACGAGTTTCATAATTGCCAAGTTGCCTGCATAAGTAGCTGGGCAGGTGTGCAATTCTAAGCATGATACAACATCTGAGAACGAACAACAATGCTAAGTGCCATTAATAGGTGTTAAGACATATAAACATGCAGGTTAGTGAAATGATTTGACAATTGTCTTAAGGTGAAATTATTTGACAATTGTTCATAACCAATATTAAAACGTCATTCAAAGTGCCCCTAGGGGTACACATACCAGCATTTGAGAGACACTGACATAGAGGGCAGCATTATATCATGCTTGGGTGTTTACTGTACGAATCTATTCCACTTCAACAACTTTTTTATCTCATTTAAACGTAGCCTATATAGTCGCCTATATCAACCTAATTGTGGTTTCCACGAATACCACACTATGAATCAAGCTCTCATGAGTGATATTCAGAGTTACTGCTGCACATATTATTATTATTATTATTGAAGACACTTTGGATTCATCCAGCCAGACTTTAGTGTGGAGGGCAGGTGAACGTTTCAGCTCATGGAACTTTGGCGACACCATCAGGACCAATCTGCTACTGCAACTTTCATTCACTGTTAAATCGTTATAGTAACCCCGCCCCCTTTTGAACGGCTCTCAGAAAACAACGGAGAAGGGATCCGGCTCCCTTCAAAGAGCCGTAATTCCCATCACTAACTGCCTGTCGTGAGCCACGAAGACGGGTGTCCACTAGTGACCATTATTGGACACATTGCTTGTTTATTTTTCCTTATATATTTTCAGATTAAATTACTTTTTTAAACATTGCCTACTCTGTTCCTCCTCTGCTCCTCCCTCCCACCAGAACCTAGTGGGAGGCTACTATATTGTTTCCCAATTAAACTATAAAGTTGGGTGGCGTTGTCTGTAGCTCACACAACGTGTGTTTACACATGGTTCATACAGAGCTCAGGGGACCTACTCTTCCCCCTTTCAGTAGCATTGCACGGCCAATGATACATTAAGTACCTTAGTTTTTGGGTGGGGAATTGTACAGCGCATGTTTTTAGTGGTGTTTTAAGTTAATTCAAAGTAATTTTGCATGAGGCACATGACACAAACACCCACCGATTCGCCACTCCTCTTCATCACGTGGGTTGCTAGATTAGCACTATTGTAAGCATTTTATTGATAAGATGATAATACAATAATTGTCTCTCACCATGCCTACATGTGCCCTAGGTTGGGTGGTCCACTGCTGAAGAAACCGTGACATCCCTGAGGGGATGTCACAACTCTCCAATCTATACACAGCTTCATACACGAGGAAGACATCACGGCTGTCTATGAAAAAGCTCTCTTGAATATAGCTCTGCAATACAAATGAATAATAATTAGCCTCACTGTGACTTGATTCATTCATACAATTTAGACATATTTTATAAGATAAGATAAGATAGAACTTTATTAATCCCGAAGGAAATTCTTGTGCCAGGTTGCATAGCAATACAGTACAATAAAACAATAGAGAAATCAACAGAATAATACAAATAAACTCACAGATTTACAAATGTACAGTCAAAATATAAAGATATATAGGCAAGATAAGATATTCAGACGGCGAAAACAATTTGGCATAATTGAAGTGTAATACAGCTGTGATAATAATAATGGTTAGGGGACGCATTGCACCTGATAGAAGAATATTAAGAATATTGCACATAATGTTGAAAGGTAATGTAGAAGAGGCATTGGACATGACATTATCAGTGCCATATTGAAATTGTGCTGACTACTGTTTATTACGGTCGGTTACTTTGGCCTACAGGGGAACAGTATGACAAACCAAGTGTTAAGAATAAAACGCTACATCTATTCACTTTACAATAGGGGATTGGGGATGACGTTTCGATCCTAGTCTGCCCTCTACTGACCAAACACGGTATTAAAAAATAGTTCGGTAGTGAATTCTTCAGTAGTTACATGGTCATCATTTTGATAGATAAACAAAACAATGAATGACATTGTTTTTTAAATTAATGAAATAACATTTTATAAATATATTAGAAATACATTTAAAAAAAAATTAAATAAATGACATTAAGGACACGATTGCTCCTTTAGCCTTGACATGTCTTCATAATCAGCACTCTCAAGCCAAATCGTGTATTTATTTACGACGTGACTTCAGTCACGTGACGCGCGCTCTGACGTCATCATCGCCGTACAGCTCCGTCACGTGGGAGTTCGCAAACGACTGAGCCACGCCCACGATAGCGTGACGCATATCTATGCAGTATTTAATCAGCCAAATGGACCATATATTTAAGCAATAGCTCACTGTGGTATATGGTTATTATATCACAGCTAACAGGCTGTAATAAAAAAAAGAGATATATACAATAACCATATATGGTTATTATATCGGACTGAAAAGCTATTTCTTTTATAAAACGGCTACCAAGCCATTTTTATTTAAATTATTTTTATTATTCTGTTTTCCATATAGTTTTAATGTTTTTGTTGTTTTAATAAAGTTATATTCTATTCTATTCTATAGAATATATTCTATTCTATTGTGTAATGTGAGACAAATGTGAGACAGAGAGGAAAATCACATCCCTTATTTTCCTCTTATATTTATTTTGACAATTTTCTTTTATTTATTTTCATTTACATATTTTATTTCCAAACTACGTTTTTGTCGATTTATGTATTTATTTTTTACCAAAATCCTTAATTTCGTTTTTATTAGAAATGAGTGTTATTTTGATTTCCGGCGCCATCTGGTGACGTTGCGGCTGGTGTATTTCCGTAATCTCGTCAGATCTCACGTGAATTGACGAGATTACGTCACAAGATGGCGCCGGAAATCAAAATTGTTTTATGACGATGGAATACTCAGGCTTGAATGGTTCAGATGATAGCTTTAATGTGGATCCAACATTCAGACATCAGCTACATAACAGCGGCACATGAACTCCGTGCCAGGCTCTCCTCTTCTGACTCTCCCAGCACCGTGGGTATGCATATAACTAAACATTAGAGTGCCACCTAGTGGCACAACTACATCGTAACAAAAATAACACTCATTTATAATAAAAACGAAATGAAGGATTTTTGGCAGAGGATTTATTATGTTATTTTAGATCTTATTATTTTATCTGTTTAACGATTTAACAGTGAATGAAAGTTGCAGTAGCAGATTGGTCCTGATNTCTCTCTCTCTCTCTCTCTCTCTCTCTCTCTCTCTCTCTCTCTCTCTCTCTCTCTCTCTCTCTCTCTCTCTCTATCCATATCGATCCCTTTCTCTCTGTCTCTCCCCCTCTCTCTCATGGCTTCACTTGGATCTCCTCTTCCTCTTCCTCCTCCTCCACGTCTTCCTCGCCGGCTGCGACGGGCCTCCCGAATGCATCGTTCATTTTTCACTATCTTTGGTTTTTATTGTGTATTGTGTTCCTCGTTGTCCTCATGTCAATACGAGCGTCATCACGCGAGGAAACAAAATGGCGGCTACAACTTGGCGTTTCTGTTTTGGGGCGATGTGTGTGGGTTGTAGGGGTGGGGCGTGGTTGGGGGTGCAAAGGGCCAGTCGAGGGATGCGCGGGAGTGACGAGGGAGTGAGCTTTGGTAACGCGGTACGTTTAGTCAGAAGGATCACACGGTGCGATCAGAAGACCTGATCCCCTGGAGGTGGGTGGGCTGGGTGGGCGGGGCTGCGTATTGATCGCCAGACGTGATTGATGAGTTATAGTCTTCTTGCGATGAGGTTATTATTACGGCGGCCGGGGGCCATGCGATACCCACGGCTCCATACACACACACACACACACACACACACACACACCGGCGCGGTGATATCTGCAGATCAATAGTTGAACGAGAAAAACATGAAGGGTGCTTTTTTTCTTTCGTGTCTTTCGTTCTTCCTTGACATATGTTCTCAGCCTCGTTTTGAAACCGGAGACCTGGACACTCGGGCGCCAGTAAGCCCACTATGGAGTCGCGGGAGAGAGAGAGTGAGAGTGAGAGTGAGAGTGAGAGAGAGAGAGAGAGAGAGTGCGAACTCTCAAGGCCGATCTCTCGATGCGTTGAGGCTAGCTAAGGTCTTTAAGGTGGTGGGGCTACATAGAGGCTTACAGTATAATACAGTACAAAGAAATGATTACGGTCTCATGCTTAAGACAATGTATGTCACGTATTTTCATCTTGTCTTGATATTGAGAAGGTGGAGGTCTTAAAGAAAAGTGTGATTTTGTGTGATTGAAGTGTGATTGAAGTACAGCATATACTGTATAGCTTACTGCGATATGTTTTATGTTTTATGTTTCAATCGGTCATTGTTTAAGCATTTAGGTGTTTGGCTGTCTGCATATTTATTTAACAGTGGGTTTTTATTTTGCTTGTAGGTTCCAAGCCATTCATATGTCGATGTAAGGGAACTTGTGCCGCGTTGTCTATATAATACAAACAAGATTTGATTGGGTTGAATCATTTTTAAATAAAGATTTTTATGAAAGCATATCGAGGATTTTTTTTGGAGTTCAATGTTGCATGGCTGGGAGTGTCCATGCAAACAGAAACAACTCTGGCATAATATTTGGATATCTTGTTAATGGTTTGGTTTTGATACGTAATTTATTAACGCGGATGTGATGGCATGCATTTCAGGTCATGTTAACACTATAGTTCACATGGTGAAATGTGTGTGTGTTGCGGAGAGTGTACTATGGATAGTCATCATGGAGCCGTTAGAAACGTTGGAAGCGCAGCTCAGCTCATTCACTGCTGAGCGTTCAGAAGAGACACACGTAAATTTTCTGCTCCTCCCTAAGACACTTTGTACGAGTTTGTGTCGCCTGTCTTCCTCTCCTCCCTGGTGTCTCACGTCGGGGGTCTCAGTGGGGGGTCCCTGCCTGCTAGTTTATCGTGTTGGGTGTTTTATCCACTCGTTTTTCTGAAGTTATAATACTAATACTAATAACAATAATAATAACAATAATAACAATAATTATTATTATTAATATTATGAATGCTTTAATTCAAGTCAATTCAATTTTATTTTAATCACAGTTACAGACTCAAAGGGCTTTACAGGCCATATGATTATGGGCCATATGATTATGACAGTTATGAAGTCTTGTACATCTTCTCAATGGTTTGGTTTTGATACGTAATTTATTAACGCGGATGTGATGGCATGCATTTCAGGTCATGTTAACACTATAGTTCACATGGTGAAATGTGTGTGTGTTGCTGTGTTTGGGTCATCGCGTGTGTGTGTGCGTGTGTGTGTGTGTGTGTGTTACCTGGCGTTGGCCACACACTCGAGAGCGCTTTCGTTCCTCCTGGTGATGCTCCATATTGTTTGTTTGTGTTCTTGATGTTGTGTTGTGTGTGTTGTGTGTGGTGTTTGTGTTGTGGTGTGTGTGTTGTGTGTGGTGTGTGTGTGTGTGTGTGGTTGTTGTGGGTGTGTGTGTTGTGGTGT
>PIJE02001841.1:11949-98434 GCA_002895965.2 Coryphaenoides rupestris | reverse complement strand
GCTGTCATTCTCCACTCATAGTGAATCATATCCCAATCGCAATATCTGTCAAAATAATTCCCAATCAGATTTCTTTTACCACATGACCCTAGTGGCTAGTAGTAGCAGTGCACGGTGCTCTCCTTACTCGTTGCCGTAGGTGACGGTGACCCCGGCCACCGGGCCCGTGTCGCAGCCCAGGAAGAGGAAGGACACGTAGCAGGCGGTGGAGATCAGGTTGACCAGCATGGCCATGCGGATGGCTCCCAGTGCAGACAGGTTCAGCTTCTTCACCAGCAGGCCACCCATGAAGATGCCCAGACACGCGCACGGGATGGCCGTCATACCTGTAGCAGGGTGGGCCAAGGAAGCACATTCATTTCTGGGAAAACCTTTCCAGCACCGCAAGTGATTTTCCCTATTCACATGCAGCCACGTTCCGGAACATTTCCATCTTGCCATGCCTTTCATACACAGAATAATGCTAGGATAGTTAGTCAAGGGACTGTACAGCAGGTGGCGGTAATGCAACCGCCATAAACCTCAACAGAAGAAAACTGAGAGGATGGACTGAGAGGAGCTCCCTTATTTCTTGTATGTCCAGTCTCCAGCCAAAAAAAAGGTTGTTTGCAGAGAAAATAATGAATATTGATGGAGTGTGTGTGGTTGGTGGCAGGTTTAAGCAGCCTCACCTGGCCCCAGTTAGAGTCTGGGGTTGGGTGAGGCTGCACACCTGAGGTGCATTGACTGATCAGTGCACACAGGTTAAACCAGCCATCATCACACACACACACTCGCACACTCAAGAGAGTGCTAGCATGCTAGCTTGTCACCACCTTTTCTTTTCACGGCGCACCCTGTATATGTATATGACACTTAAATACTAAAATAAGTGAACAATCATATAGTACCTAATAAGTAAAAAATAAGTAATAAGCTAATACGTAATAGGTAAAAGTAAAAAGTGGAAAAGTAAAAATAGATGAAAAACTGAAAAGTAAAGTAGTTATTTAGTGGTCTAGTTAGTTAGTTAGTTAGTGGTCTGGGTGCAGGTCACACCCACCGAGCAGCTGGTTGGCGGAGGTGGTGGTGAGGTTGAACTGCTGCTCCAGGTACTTCCCCAGGAAGGCAGCGAAGCCGGCCACCACGCCGATCTCCATGCAGGCGGCCAGGATGATACAGGTGAACACCGGGTTGGACAGCAGGTGCTTGGTCACCTTGGGGATCACTGCAGACAGGGGGCAGGGGGTGGGGGGCGTGAGTTGAAGACCGATGCACACTACTAATATATTTTTGTAGCCTTTTGTTTTGTCTGCTAATGCAAGAGTTAGTTGATTCTCTGAAATGAAATCAAGTATAATGGAGAAAGGTCAAAATGTGCATCTAAAGATAAACTGCATTGATATATTGTTTCTCTCAGAGGAATTATCCATCAATATAATTTGTAAAGTTAAATAATTAAAGAAAGACTTGTCAGACAATTGAAACTTCATTAGAGAGATGTATTTAATACATAATTTCCTATGAATCATTTAACAGCAGCACTTCATGGTGACTTTAACAACTGCAAACAGCTAATTATTCAAATTAAATCTACAATAGATTATCCATCCATCTATAACTGTATTAATTTCCATGTTAATTCATTGAATCAGTAATTCATGAAAGCAGTGTGGTTGTGTGTCTGCAGCAGACGTGCATCCCGGGCCCCACGGCGCCGCTGTACCTCTGAGCTGCTGACAGCAGGTGGGGCTGTTGGCCGCCTCGTGGCTGCACACCGCCCCGTTGCTGCTGGGCTTGGGCATCTGGTACTCCCCCGGGGTGGGCCCGCTGGAGGAGGACGATGGCGGCAGCATGGCCTGCTCGCTCTCCGCCTCGCCGCCCTCGTCGTCGTCCCGCGGCGCCAGCGACTGGGGGAAGCCGAACATCAGCAGGGCCGAGAAGAAGAGTAAGGCACCGCACAGCAGGAAGCCGGCCCACCAGGCCCCAATCCAGCGGGGGTCTTCCGGGGAGATGCCCAGTTTACCTGTGGAGGGGGAGGAGGAGGAGGGGGAGGGCACAGCCGACACTGATTATGATGATCTAAAACGTCAATCTAAAAATTATCTAAGATGCCGCCACGGATGCCTCTGTGTTTTGGTGCGCACTGTTATGTCTTTTAATTCTGTGTTCCACACGTTATTTGCATAAGGCAATAAAGTTGTTTCTGATTCTGATTCTGATTATATGAACCAACTCAAAGGAAGCCGGTTTGAGATGACTCTCATAAGCATGGATAAGTGTTGTGAAACATGGGAGGCCGTCACTTACTGCTGTCGATAAAAATAGCGTCGACGTAGAACTTGGTGCAGACGGACCCCAGGATGAAGCCGCAGGCCGGCCCGAAGACCAGGGTGGAGAACAGGATGCCTGTGCAGAAAACAAACACACACGTGTTTGGTTTAGGGAACATATTTTCAGTTGCTTTCATTTTTAAAAGATAGCTAGACGATGATGTAGATTACGACATCACTCTGTCCCCGGTTGGCCTCCGCACACTTTCATTTATATTTCATAGTCAACTAATGGATTTTGCAATGCAGTCTTTTCTAGCATGCAACAGATCCCAGGGCGCTTTAACATACACAACACAATGCATCTATCTTGCACGTCAAACACCGGTGGAAAACAATTCATGAAATAGTTGTCTTCATAAGAGGCAGCGTTTACACTAAGTGACGGATGACGGGCGATAAGGATGAGGCGTGCTGCAGGATGGGCTGTCTTGGTTGTGAAAGAACCAATGCACGATGGAGCTACAAAGTGAAACGTTTTAATTACAAGACCGCAAGGAATGCATGCGGTGGTTGGGATTCCTGCGCATTTCTAAACCAGATGGGAGTCTAAGAATAGTAAATGTTGGCATATTGAAGCAGATAAACATAAACATTGTGAGAGCGTAGAATCGAGTCGTTATTTTTTTTACTAACTTAAAATGTCGGGAGAACATGCTGGCTGAGAAAAGGCTGAATGACAGCAAATCCTCATTAAAGTGGTGTTCGGGTTATGAGTCTGGAGCAGAGAAGACATCCCATATAGTAAAGTAGCAAGTGACTCCTTTGCTAGCATTGAGGACAAACTAGCGATGACTTGAATGCTGAGAGCTGAAACAGTGCAACGGTGGCACTGGCTGCCGTTGATTTGACCTTAAGCGCTAACTCACAGCATGGCAACGCTGCATTTAAACGCCAACAGATGCTGGCCGAGGCCCGCGGAGCTGGGGAGGGCGGGGATCCAATTTAATGACATGCAACTGTAACTGTATGAGAGTTCATGGTACATGTAGGCTTTTGCATCACAATGTTCATTTTCAGTGGAAAAACTTTCAAATGATAATGTGAAAAAGTATATGCCAGGCAGCACCATTGGTGCTTCATTTATAATGGTGTTATAAATAGGACAATGATGATAAGCTTTCCTCCAGGACTCTGCGGACGGGGAGAGCGACCGATGCCGATTGCATGCGTCACTGTAGCTGCTACACCTCGTCCATCAGCCCCGTCTGCGGCTCCAACGGCGTGACCTACCTCTCCGCCTGCTTCGCCGGCTGCGAGAAGAAGCGCCGATCCGGACGCGCCCTCCACCCCCTCTCCGGTGAGTGCTGGTTCTCCTGCGGTAGCCTGGGTCTTAATTATCCACATCTATTTCCAAAACCCTCATGAGGTTGGTCCAACGCCGCCAAGAACTGGCAGTGTTGTGTTGAAACAATGACCCAGGGATGGATTTGACTAAATGTTCAATTCAAGTCATGCCAATCTCGAAGTTAAACCCGAAATGAATAATTTGCAGCTCTCTTAACGGCGTTATCACATGCACAAGTGCTGCTCCGGTTTCTCAACACTCAATTAACGGATTAACATTCAGAGAGAATCACACCCCACCAAGCGCTAACTGCTGTGCGCAGTCTCTGCTCAAAATTCAGAGACTGAGGCCAGAACATTAGTATGAGTAATGGTCTCTTTGTGAGGTCATACCACCCCCATGTTGTCCCGTGCTAGCATCTGGGTACTTGTGTTACAGAACCTCACCGGGTGCACGTGCGTGTCCAGCGACAAGGAGCTGGCGACGGCGTCCCCGGGGAAGTGCCCCACCCCTGGGTGTCAGGAGGCCTTCCTCATCTTCCTCTGTGTGATCTGCGCCTGCAGCCTGATCGGGGCCATGGCTCAGACCCCCTCCGTCATCATCCTGATCAGGTACCACCGCCGCCACCGCCCGTCCAGATGTGGCCAACCATGTCTAGATGTGAACAACTATGTCCAAATGTACACAACTATGTCCAAATGTGGACAACTATGTCCAGATGTGGACAACTATGTTCACATGTATGTTCAAATGTGTACAAATCTATCCATATGTGTACAACTATGTCCAAATGTGTACAAATATATCCATATGTATACAACTCTGTTGTAAATGTGTAGCCATGTATATGTCCAAATGTGTACAACTGTGTCCACATCTGTACAAGTATATCTAAATGTTAGTCTCTGCTCCTGTGTTTGCGTATGCCTGCAATGTATTGTCGGAAAATGGGAAAATATAAATGAATTAAAAGTTCAACTTTTGTGGATCTTGCAGGACGGTGAGCCCAGAGTTGAAGTCGTATGCCCTCGGCGTCTTGTTCTCTTATGCTGCGACTGATAGGTAACAAAGCACCTCATGTGTGATCATTCACCTATGGGAAAAAAGTGTGTTGCCTAAGATGCTAGAGTCTATTGCCAAAATGTAATTATATTTCACACACAATATTGAATAAATATTTTTCTGCAATACGATTACCAAGTTACAATTTGATTGTATAATGTCTCTGTAGCATAGCTGCCGCTACATGCCACTAGAGTGGCTTTTCTGGGGCTCCTCCAATCCAACGACACAGGCAGTTGATGTTGAATAATCCAGTTTATTGCAGAGTTCTCTAGAATGAATGAAGAACATTGCAGGTTAGCAACAAGCTGGTTTAAACCTTTGTGCCTTGATTAGTCAAAACACCACAGGTTTGCTGCAGCCACACACCCCAGTCACAGAGCTAGAACTAAAGTCAAATTCAACAACATCTGCCATTCAGCATTTTTATCATAATCTACAATCAGAGTGGATCATAAAAGGCCAGAAAAGGGGAATATGTAGTATCATTCTTTCCTGTGTAAATGGTCATATACAATATCTTCCCTGAAAAGGTTGAACGATATCATGTAAAAGCTTCTTTGGCTCTTCTAAGAACAATTTCAATTACTTAAAATTAATAGCTCTGCCAACTAGAATGTGGAATATGGGGAAAAGATTACAGAGACAAAAACAACAAATTGTAGTTTTTCTAAAAGTGTTTTAATAAAAGTGTTGCTGAACATTTAGCAAATGCAGCGTTTCATTGGTGGATTCATAATAATAACGTTCTTGCCAAAATCCATCATTTTAATTTCATGCTAGCACGTTGCCATGCCACCCCTTGAAACTCGACACTGCACTTCCTTGGGTTCTCTGCAATTATGCACCCTGAAGTGCCTGTTATCTGCCTGTTATCTGCCTGTTATCTGCCTGTTATCTGCCTGTTATCTGCCTGTTCGGAACGGGCCGATGACCAAACCTTTCCAAACCAAGCCCTGTGTTTCCAAGCTCGTTCAAACCACTTCACACTCCACACTGCACTTCCCGGGGTCCTCAGCAGTAAACGCTGCCAAGTGTCAAGTCGAGCAGATGAATCACATTACAGACATAAATGCACACCACACACACATACACACAGAGACTCCTTCCATTACTAATAGAATAGAATTTAGGGGCCCCAGTAGCTCAGGAGCTAAGAGTGGGTCTGGCAACAGGAAGGTTGTTGTTGTTCGGCTTCCCGCCTAGCTAAGTGTCGAGGTGTCCCTGAGCAAGAACGGGGGCATTGGGGTGAATGGGTGAATGTCAGGCAAGCTGTAAAGCGCTTTTGGATAAACAGCACTATATAAAGCAATCCATTTACCATTTATGATGAATGAAACACCAATCGAAACACAAATGAAAAATATGAAACATGTGGGGATGAAACATAACCAAAAGAACCTGTTAAAATCTATAACATGAACTGGAGGTTTAAAAATCTCTGTTAGATTCACGAACACGGCAAAGTCGTCTTAAACATTCTCCACCGCTCTCTCTCGCGCCCCCCCAGTGGTGCGGTGTTTAGGATTCATCCCTCCTCCGCTGATCTTCGGCGCGGGGATCGACTCCACATGCCTGTTCTGGAGCTCAGAGTGCGGGGAGCAGGGCGCCTGCCCTGCTGTACAACAAACGTGACGTACCGGCACCTGTACGTCAGCCTGGCCATCGTCCTCAAGGGCATCGCCTTCCTGCTCTACACCACCACGTGGTACTGCCTGCGCCGGAACTACAAGAAGTACATCAAGGGCCACGAGGGCCACATGACGCAGACGGAGTTCTATCCGTCCCTCACGGACACGGGGCCCAAGCTCGTCGACAGGACAAAGTTCATCTACAGCCTCGAGAACCACGAGGTCTGTGAGAATATGGAGTCCGTTTTATAATGTCGACCTATGCGGCGGACCACGGGGGGGTGGGGGGTGTAGGTGGTGATGTTGTAGAATATTTAAATATCTCTCTCCATGGAGGATAATATTGTTTTATTTCTGTTTTGAAGAAGAATGTTTTGATAAAAAAAAGCTGATTTTATTTAATGGCCCGCTTAGGTCATAGGAGGATTCTCTCTTGCTCTTTGTTGCACATCCTTGGCAACAATCTTGAAGGGTCCATTTTGTAGTTGAACTGTCCACAAGGTGTTGTTTAGTGCCAGTAAATTCCTACTTTGAATTGGTGGTAGACAACATGGCTCCATTCTAAAGTCCTTGTTGACCTGTAGCAGGTTAGCATAATTATGCCTCTAGATGCGTTACTACTAGCCATATCTGCTTGGGTCTGTCGTCTGTCTGAAATGACTGACTACGTTCAGCCAGTGTTTTGCGTCCGTCTAAACAGTCTCACAAATGAGACTGTGATTTAAACAAAAGATAAATAAAAAAAAGACCATCCATATTTAAAGTTGCCAAGTGTTTACAAAACAAAGGTAATTTAATACACATTTTATATAAATGGCGCAATACGGTTTCTAATAGAAGACAAGTTAATATTGGGTTGTTTTAGTGTCACAAAATGTTACTAAATGAGACTCAGTGTGTTGATGCACTGTTCTCTTGTTGTTCTCTTGCTGGATAATAGACACTGTTTTTGATACTGTTTAGACTAGACTGTTAAGTCTGTCTGTTATAGTTGCAAAATGTGTGCAATTACTATATTGTTATACCATCAATGTTTTGTTTTGTCAGATGGACTTTTGTTTTTCACTAGCAGATTGTAACGTTCCCAGATTTGTTTTTTTATCTGCAGAGTTTATTCAACCTAATATGTCTTAATGATAGCCGTGGAATGTGTGTGTGTGTGTGTGTCTCTGTGTGTGTGTGTGTGTGTGTGTGTGTGTGTGTGTGTGTGTGTGTGTGTGTGTGTGTGTGTGTGTGTGTGTGTGTGTGTGTGTGTGTGTGTGTGTGTGTGTGTGTGTGTGTGGTGGCTGGTTTAAGCAGCCTCACCTGGCCCTGAGTTAGTGTCTGGGGCTAGGTGAGGCTGTGTGATGTATGGACTAATGAATGCTCACAGGTTAAACCAGCCATCCCCACACACACCCTCCACAATAGGTTATTCAATTAGGGATGTTATTCCTAATCGGCTGTAACACTTTTTTACTTTACCCAAACGAAGAAGAAAAAGTACATATAGGGTTAATATATATTTGTCTATTAGGTATTTGAAAAGTTAAATTAAAATTAAAAATGATTTAATTTTACCAAATGTTTGTAATGTTATGTGTGATTGGGGACAATTCACAGCTTTGATGTATGTGTTGCGTCATTAAACAAAGGAAATGCAGCTTGTAACTTTACCTGTCATTTTTTTGAATGAAATTACAAAAGGAATCAGTGTTTTTTTTGCTTTTGGAGATTTATAAATCTCTAAGAAAATACACTAACTGTATTCCTAGCCATGTATTTAAATGTTATTGCACTTATTGGCACATATGACTTATGTTGATGGTTTCTCTACATTTACAGTTCTAGCATTGTCCCTTTTCTTACACCTTTTTGTATGGCAACATATCGTTTATTTTATTCTGAAAATAAATAATTTTTTCAGAAAATTACCCACTTAAATGTTGTTGTTTTTTTCTACATAGATTACAACCACAGCAAACACAGACTGTCAACACATTGTGTA
Organism: Coryphaenoides rupestris; assembly: GCA_002895965.2. NCBI lineage: Eukaryota > Metazoa > Chordata > Actinopteri > Gadiformes > Macrouridae > Coryphaenoides > Coryphaenoides rupestris. The sequence goes on along the minus strand of PIJE02001841.1, from coordinate 90,154 downwards.
CATATGAGCAGCGAGCAGCACCTGGATGGCTTGGCTCCAATGAAATCTGTCTCAAATCTTTATCGAATCATAACGATAAGATAAGATAAGATAGGACTTTATTGATCCCGAAGGAAATTGTTGTGCCAGGTTGCATAGCAATAGAATGCAACAATAGAGAAATAAACAGTAGAATAATAAAAAAATAATATAACACATTTACAAATGTACAGTAAGTCTAGAGAAGTATAGAAATATAGGTAAGATAAGACATTCGGTCAGCAAAAACAATTTGGCAATAATTTAAGTGTAATAAAAGGGTAATAATAACAATAACGGTTAGAGGAAGTATTGCACATGATGATGAAAGGTAATGCAAGCATGGTAATACTGGAAGGATAACATTGAGACATGAAGAACATTGCCCATAATGATGAGAGGAGATCAAAGGTCAACGCAAATAAAAACAAATGACCTTGTCACTTCTATTCTTGTATTTTCTTAATGAATTAAAAATTGCATGCATGCAGACTTGGACTTGTGTGTTTGTGTGTTGTTGTTGTTGACGCACCTGTTCCCATCCTGGTCATTTAAATCAGCATTATTATTATTATTATTATTTATGAAGAAGAGCAGATGTGCGCCACAGCCCAGATGGACGCGCCAGACAGACCGAGACGGAGGGGGGCGGAGCCAGCGGAGGAGGAGGAGGAGGAGGACACGCGGCGTCGCTGTACCTTTAAGGCGGACTGCTGCTGCGCTCCTAGTCTGGAGGTACCGGCGAGACACACACACACACACACACACGCTTTAAAGTTTGATTTGGGGGAATAATCGAGGTTCTTATAGTCCCGTGTTAGCCGCTGTGACGATGCCCCCGAAATGAGCTCAACGTGTGTTTTGTGGGGGGGGTGGGGGGTCGCAGACGCAGTTACTAGGTCCGGGTCTGGTGGGTCTAGGTCTAGGTCTGGGTCTTCGTGATTTATATTTATATTTATATTCATTCTAGATGTCGGGCTCCATGTAGCGTTCGGCCGCAGCTCTCGACGCCCAGCTCATCATGCGGCTGGGATTCCTGACGCTGACGCTGACGTGTGGGATTGTTACGCTCCTGGTTATACTGCTGAAGATCGCCGACATTGCGGAGGTGGAAGAAGGTACCGCGTGAGTATTTCATCTTCTCGTCTCGTTCTTGTTGGTGTTGTTGTTTGTTGTTGTTGTTCTTGTTGTTTTGTTGTTCTCATCATCCACGTACTGCAGGATTGATGCAAGGCGGTAGTAATTGCCCCCCCCACACCGATCTACCTTGATCTGACACATGGCCCCCACCACACACACACACACACACACACACACACACACAACACAACTCAGCCTTATATGAAGTCGTTTTTTGTTTTTTTAATGTGTGTGTGTGTGTGTGTGTGTGTGTGGTGTGTGTGTGTGTGTGAGACCTCGTTCACGCAGATGTGTGGGACTGGAGCCCACACTGTGTTGAATGAAGCAGATCTGGGCTAGATCATGCACTTGTCCTGTGAGAGAAAGAGGGAGGGAGGGAGGGAGGGATGGAAGGAGGGATAGATTTCACTTGTCGAGAGAGAGAGAGAGAGGAGAGAGAGAGGGGGGGATAGATTTCACTTGTCCTGTGAGAGAAACAAAGCTCACAGGAGGGAGACAATGGGAGGGTTTGCCGCCGCCGCCCCCCCCCCCCCGCCCCCCCAAGTAATGGATTCTATTTATGAATCCCAATCAGGCTCCTGTGGCTCATTCTCTAATGAGGTCATGGTGGTCCATGCATGCACTTTGGGAACACATGACTAAATTGATGAACCCAGTCTAGCATAACGCAGTCCCTCAAGTTCATGCGTCTAGAGTCTAGACTGTTGATGAGACCATGAATTCATTCTCCAATTCACATTGGCATATGTGAGCGACAATAAACTGAATGGTTTTCAATCCGTATAGCAATGCTATATGCTAAAATGTGAAGGCATAATGCAAATCCAGAAATATAAATCAAGACTTCTAGAGTGGGCTGAAATGTGTGCCAATGCTGCAGGAAATGGTCCTCCTGATGTAACACCTAATGGAGTCCAGTGATCCAGCGTCCTCCCATAGCCACAGCTCACTTGGGCCTATCCCCTTCACCATAAGTTGTTGATCGATTCACAACATATAACATTTTATAGAACATCTTTTGCGTTCATCATTCATTACAGTACGGAATGTCTCATATTCATTTTACGGTGTCAACACGCTAGTATTTGACTCAGTGTTTATATTTCACGCTGATGCAAATACATTATTTGGCATAGTTATATAATGCACATCAAATGTGTGATTTAACACGACTGAGGTAAAATGAAGTTCATTGTCTCTCAAGGCAACCATTGTCATTTAGGAAAACCTGCAGCGAAGGTGGGATCCGAGTCCTGTGTCTAGTGTGGATAAATAACATCAGCCACCAGCTCGCTGCCAGCTCCAACAGCACTGCCAACGTGTCCTCAAACCACTGGAGCTTCAATAAGACCCTTTCCAACCTCATCAGGTAACAACACAACATATCCTCCACAACGAGCATACACACAGACAGGGTAACGATGGATTTCTTAATGAGCTTATGTTCTCTCTCCTTCTTATTTAGGAAAAACATTCTGAGATTCCTGGACCCCGAGAGGGACATATCTATTTTGAAAGGCACCTTGAAGCCAGGAGATGTCATCCACTATGTGCTGGACCGGCACAGCACCACCAACATCTCAGAGAACCTGTACCGCCTCCTGCCCACCATCTCGCCCATGAGGAACCAGCACCACAGACGCTGCGCCATCGTGGGCAACTCCGGGATCCTGCTGAACAGCAGCTGTGGACAAGAGATCGACTCTTATGACTTTGTCATCAGGTACACACACCAGGTGGAAATGAACAGATACACTCTTAAAAATGTCGGGAGGCTATAACGATGGATTTCTTAATGAGCTTATGTTCTCTCTCCTTCTTATTTAGGAAAAACATTCTGAGATTCCTGGACCCCGAGAGGGACATATCTATTTTGAAAGGCACCTTGAAGCCAGGAGATGTCATCCACTATGTGCTGGACCGGCACAGCACCACCAACATCTCAGAGAACCTGTACCGCCTCCTGCCCACCATCTCGCCCATGAGGAACCAGCACCACAGACGCTGCGCCATCGTGGGCAACTCCGGGATCCTGCTGAACAGCAGCTGTGGACAAGAGATCGACTCTTATGACTTTGTCATCAGGTACACACACCAGGTGGAAATGAACAGATACACTCTTGGTCATTCATCCCATTTTGACATTTTGCACTCATGGTTAAAAAATGTCTGGGAGCTATTTCACTGATATGGGATAAATGATATTTGGGCGGTTGTCTAGAAAGGTTGCTGGTTCGATCCCCGGGCTCCACCTAGCCAAGTGTCACGGTGTCCCTGAGCAAGACACCACCTAACCCTCGCTCCATGTAGCGTTCGGCCGCAGCTCTCGACGCCCAGCTCATCATGCGGCTGGGATTCCTGACGCTGACGCTGACGTGTGGGATTGTTACGCTCCTGGTTATACTGCTGAAGATCGCCGACATTGCGGAGGTGGAAGAAGGTACCGCGTGAGTATTTCATCTTCTCGTCTCGTTCTTGTTGGTGTTGTTGTTCTTGTTGTTGTTGTTCTTGTTGTTGTTCTTGTTGTTCTCATCATCCACGTACTGCAGGATTGATGCAAGGCGGTAGTAATTGCCCCCCCCACACCGATCTACCTTGATCTGACACATGGCCCCACACACACACACACACACACACACACACACACACAACACAACTCAGCCTTATATGAAGTCGTTTTTTTTTTTTTTTAAATGTGTGTGTGTGTGTGTGTGTGTGTGTGTGTGTGTGTGTGTGTGAGACCTCGTTCACCAGATGTGTGGGTCTGGAGCCCACACTGTAGTTGATGAGAGATCTGGGCTAGATCATGCACTTGTCCTGTGAGAGAGAGAGGGAGGGAGGGAGGGAGGGATGGAAGGAGGGATAGATTTCACTTGTCGAGAGAGAGAGAGAGAGAGAGAGAGAGAGGGGGGGATAGATTTCACTTGTCCTGTGAGAGAAACAAAGCTCACAGGAGGGAGACAATGGGAGGGTTTGCCGCCGCCGCCGCCCCCCCCGCCCCCCCAAGTAATGGATTCTATTTATGAATCCCAATCAGGCTCCTGTGGCTCATTCTCTAATGAGGTCATGGTGGTCCATGCATGCACTTTGGGAACACATGACTAAATTGAGAACCCAGTCTAGCATAACGCAGTCCCTCAAGTTCATGCGTCTAGAGTCTAGACTGTTGATGAGACCATGAATTCATTCTCCAATTCACATTGGCATATGTGAGCGACAATAAACTGAATGGTTTTCAATCCGTATAGCAATGCTATATGCTAAAATGTGAAGGCATAATGCAAATCCAGAAATATAAATCAAGACTTCTAGAGTGGGCTGAATGTGTGCCAATGCTGCAGGAAATGGTCCTCCTGTGTAACACCTAATGAGTCCAGTGATCCAGCATCCTCCCCATAGCCACAGCTCACTTGGGCCTATCCCCTTCACCATAAGTTGTTGATCGATTCACAACATATAACATTTTATAGAACATCTTTTGCGTTCATCATTCATTACATTACGGAATGCCCTTCATATTCATCTTACGGTGTCAACGCGCTAGTATTTGACTCAGTGTTTATATTTCACGCTGATGCAAATACATCATTTGGCATAGTTATATAATGCACATCAAATGTGTGATTTAACACGACTGAGGTAAAATGAAGTTCATTGTCTCTCAAGGCAACCATTGTCATTTAGGAAACCTGCAGCGAAGGTGGATCCGAGTCCTGTGTCTAGTGTGGATAAATACATCAGCCACCAGCTCGCTGCCAGCTCCAACAGCACTGCCAACGTGTCCTCAAACCACTGGAGCTTCAATAAGACCCTTTCCAACCTCATCAGGTAACAACACAACATATCCCTCCACAACGAGCATACACACAGACAGGGTAACGATGGATTTCTTAATGAGCTTATGTTCTCTCTCCTTATTTAGGAAAAACATTCTGAGATTCCTGGACCCCGAGAGGGACATATCCATTTTGAAAGGCACCTTGAAGCCAGGAGATGTCATCCACTATGTGCTGGACCGGCACAGCACCACCAACATCTCAGAGAACCTGTACCGCCTCCTGCCCACCATCTCGCCCATGAGGAACCAGCACCACAGACGCTGCGCCATCGTGGGCAACTCCGGGATCCTGCTGAACAGCAGCTGTGGACAAGAGATCGACTCTTATGACTTTGTCATCAGGTACACACACCAGGTGGAAATGAACAGATACACTCTTGGTCATTCATCCCATTTTGACATTTTGCACTCATGGTTAAAAAATGTCTGGGAGCTATTTCACTGATATGGGATAAATGATATTTGGGCGGTTGTCTAGAAAGGTTGCTGGTTCGATCCCCGGGCTCCACCTAGCCAAGTGTCACGGTGTCCCTGAGCAAGACACCACCTAACCCTAACTGCTCCTGACGTGTTGGTTGTTACCTTGCATGGTTGGCACCGCCGTCGGTGTATGAATGGGTGGATAAAAGCGCTATACAAATGCAATCCATTTACCATTTGATATTTGGTTGCTAGAGATGGATCAATAAGGCCAGAGGAATAGGGCTACAATATCGGCAGTTGGTACAAGTGTGTGCGATTTAGCTTTTTCAGCACATCTACTCGCCAACATTTCTCCTCGTAATGTTTTGGTAGTATTGTGTGTGGTCTGTAGTACTCTTGGATCCTGTGGTCCTGCGATGTCACAGTAGAACTTCTGGGGGGTGGGGGGGGGGCACAGAGCCTGGGCACAGAGAAACTGCTAAATGAACACTTGTTTCCCGTTTTGTTACGGAGAAAACTTAATTCGCACAAGTTTCTGAAGGGGATTTTAACATGAATGTATTCCTACAGTGGCCCTTCTACCCGGTGTTGATTTGAAACCTTTACAGACATTTATTTACAGTTTACTACGGCTGGCCGAGTTTGTGTTTTTCCAATTACACGCTTACAGACCCCCGCCTCCAGCATCATGGTTGGTCGAGACAAATCTGAAGTGAAAGAAATTGGAGCGCCTCGTTCGCCCTGCCATCGGGCTGTAATGTTCAGTCTGATTTGTGAATCTAGGTCTGTGGTCTCTCGACAAAAGACCTATTTTATACAATGTGTGAGATTTACTTGTATGTTTATTATATAAAAGTACAATTATGTAGATATTTCTGTAGTGAATGCTGATGGCTACAAATGGTAACAATCCCATACATTCAATTTGACCTTATAGTGTACCTGATGTATTGTATTTTTAAAGTATTTGTGTTTGTGCGTGTGCGTGTGTGTGTGAATACATGTCTGTCTCCCCCCCCTAACCTGTGTTAGATGTAACCTGGCGCCGGTGACAGAGTTCTTGGCGGACGTGGGCCGGCGCACCAACCTGGTGACCATGAACCCGTCGGTGGTGCAGCGCGCCTTCCAGGACCTGGCCAGCGAGGAGTGGCGGCAGCGCTTTGTGGCGCGGCTGCAGAGCCTGCGGGGCAGCGTGCTCTGGATCCCCGCCTTCATGGCCAAGGGCGGCGAGGAGCGCGTGGAGTGGGCCGCCCGCCTCATCCTGCTGCACACCGCCGGCATCCGCACTGCCTTCCCCTCGCTGCGCCTCCTCCACGCCGTCCGCGGGTAAGGAGGAGGAGGAGGAGTAACCGTCTCTTATTTGTTTTTTTTGTAATCGAACACACACACACATTTTTCTCGTTTATTAAATAGGGTTTTCATTTTCCCATTTCGTGGGAATCATGTCTTAACTTTTTTGTATGTAACGGATACAGGAAGGGGGGGGGTGAGGGAGGGGGGTGTGGGCAGATTGTCTAAGGCTGCAGCTCTCGTAGCCGGCTGTACCTGCAGGCTCAAGTCTCAAGGGGCTTAGAGAGGCACAACCCACCCAACGGTTGGCTCGTTGGCTATTTATAACCAGATCTTTAGAGGCCGATCACTGCAGGCAAAGCTGCTCTGTCCTCTACTCACTATGCTGCTCTACACTGTCTCAGTAGTATGGGATGTGTGGGTGTGGCGTAATGCAATAGGATTGTCCACATTGACGCAGGAATTCAATTTGGTGAGTGAGAGTTGGCAGTGGATTTGGGGTAACTCGAGATGTTTAGTGATAATTTAATATAACAATTTCTCCCAATTCTATTTATATGATTATATATACAATATACATTATATATTCTAGGTGGGTTCCAGGATATACTTGTATTGTTTTTTTTTACATCAGAGCCACTTCCTGCTCAGGGACATATTAGATTACCCAGCGTCACAGCAGTACCGTTGGCAAAAAGCCCGCGACGGCCTCAGCCAGGAATGAGGTTAAAAGCTTGCGTGAGCTTCTGTTGACGGGGGGTAAAATGGCCCCTTTTCTCAACAAAGGCATCCTTGGGTTTTACACTTCTCAAAAATGCCCACTTTGCTCGGCCCCTTGGGAGATAAACGTAATGCGGTCGATTCATAGAGATTGCACACAATAATATATAATTAAGGCTCAGCGTTTTATTTATCAAAAACAAATCCAGGAATTAATCTGTTTATTTTGAATATAAATAAACGGGTGAAAATCAGTTGAAAAAAATCAAGAATACAAAAATTCGGGTGAAAATCGGATTATAAAAATAACAATGCAAAGATCAGGGTGAAAATTTGATTTTAATTCCAAACATTGATAATTTACTGCTTTTCAGTTGCAATTGTTTGTTTAATGAACACTGCTGGAGAAAAACATGTTTGTGCTTTATAGCAGCACAGTCCGTATGCCGAGGTTGTTTCAAATAAATAAATGATCAAAATAGAATGGCATAGGAATACAAACGAATACATAGCCTTGCTACGACAAAAGGCATTCATGTTTGAAACCAAATACATGAAGCCTATAAAAAGCTTTTCAACAAAGCAAATAATTAACTTTCTCAGCAGAACTTTTTTTTTTCCCTTCAAGGCAGCGCAAACATTCAGTTGTTTCAGCTGTTCTTGTGTTTTTAACCACTTCAAGTGAATCTGATCTGCTGCGTAATCAGCAGCTTGTTTGCGTTTTCTTCCCATTTTGCTCTCCGCTTAGCCGACTATCTCCTCTGCTTGTTCCGAGCCATCCAGCCTCATGTCACCACAAGAGGACACCGTTACATCATCTCACATGAACACGAACTACTGTTGGATCCGTGGAAATATAAAATCCTGGTGAAAATCAATTTAAACCGATCTGCTCCTTGAAAATCGGTAAAAACTGACAACGCTGAGCCTTGTATATAATATATCTACAGAAACGGGTTCAGTGTATGTCCATTGTACTCCCATGCAACAGTGAGTATGTGTGTGACCCACACAGAATGTAGTCACATTTAGTTTTTGTGTTCATCTTATTTTACTGATTTGGGGAGATTTATTCTGTTTGTCCATTGTAAATGGATCAGTGCCAGATCCTGTCCAGGCCTGTAGGGGGCAGTAGCGGAGCATTTGTACCTTTACCCTCTGTCATTCTGACGAGGGCGAACTGTGGACTACAACAAAGGTTTCTCTCTGGTCATTTCTCCTGTTAAACTTTTTTTTATGCATCAGCCCTGAATGATATCAATATAGTTGCGTGTCCCTGAGCAAGACACCACCTAACCCTAACTGCTCCTGACGTGTTGGTTGTTACCTTGCATGGTTGGCACCGCCGTCGGTGTATGAATGGGTGGATAAAAGCGCTATACAAATGCAATCCATTTACCATTTGATATTTGGTTGCTAGAGATGGATCAATAAGGCCAGAGGAATAGGGCTACAATATCGGCAGTTGGTACAAGTGTGTGCGATTTTAGCTTTTTCAGCACATCTACTCGCCAACATTTCTCCTCATAATGTTTTGGTAGTATTGTGTGTGGTCTGTAGTACTCTTGGATCCTGTGGTCCTGCGATGTCACAGTAGAACTTCTGGGGGATGGGGGGGGGGAACAGAGCCTGGGCTGGAAACCAGAAACTGCAAAATTAACACTTGTTTCATTATGGAGAAAACTTAATTCGCACAAGTTTCTGAAGGGGATTTTAACATGAATGTATTCCTACAGTGGCCCTTCTACCCGGTGTTGATTTGAAACCTTTACAGACATTTATTTACAGTTTACTACGGCTGGCCGAGTTTGTGTTTTTCCAATTACACGCTTACAGACCCCCGCCTCCAGCATCATGGTTGGTCGAGACAAATCTGAAGTGAAAGAAATTGGAGCGCCTCGTTCGCCCTGCCATCGGGCTGTAATGTTCAGTCTGATTTGTGAATCTAGGTCTGTGGTCTCTCGACAAAAGACCCATATGCCAGGGCTACCTATTTTATACAATGTGTGAGATTTACTTGCATGTTTATTATATAAAAGTACAATTATGTAGATATTTCTGCAGTGAATGCTGATGGCTACAAATGGTAACAATCCCATACATTCAATTTGACCTTATAGTGTACCTGATGTATTGTATTTTTAAAGTATTTGTGTTTGTGCGTGTGCGTGTGTGTGAATACATGTCTGTCTCCCCCCCCTAACCTGTGTTAGATGTAACCTGGCGCCGGTGACAGAGTTCTTGGCGGACGTGGGCCGGCGCACCAACCTGGTGACCATGAACCCGTCGGTGGTGCAGCGCGCCTTCCAGGACCTGGCCAGCGAGGAGTGGCGGCAGCGCTTTGTGGCGCGGCTGCAGAGCCTGCGGGGCAGCGTGCTCTGGATCCCCGCCTTCATGGCGAAGGGCGGCGAGGAGCGCGTGGAGTGGGCCGCCCGCCTCATCCTGCTGCACACCGCCGGCATCCGCACTGCCTTCCCCTCGCTGCGCCTCCTCCACGCCGTCCGCGGGTAAGGAGGAGGAGGAGGAGGAGGAGTAACCATCTCTTATTTGTTTTTTTTGTAATCGAACACACACACACATTTTTCTCGTTTATTAAATAGGGTTTTCATTTTCCCATTTCGTGGGAATCATGTCTTAACTTTTTTCTATGTAACGGATACAGGAAGGGGGGGGCGTGGGGGAGGGAGGGGGGTGTGGGCAGATTGTCTAAGGCTGCAGCTCTTGTAGCCGGCTGTACCTGCAGGCTCAAGTCTCAAGGGGCTTAGAGAGGCACAACCCACCCAACGGTTGGCTCGTTGGCTATTTATAACCAGATCTTTAGAGGCCGATCACTGCAGGCAAAGCTGCTCTGTCCTCTACTCACTATGCTGCTCTACACTGTCTCAGTAGTATGGAATGTGTGGGTGTGGCGTAATGCAATAGGATTGTCCACATTGACGCAGGAATTCAATTTGGTGAGTGAGAGTTGGCAGTGGATTTGGGGTAACTCGAGATGTTTAGTGATAATTTAATATAACAATTTCTCCCAATTCTATTTATATGATTATATATACAATATACATTATATATTCTAGGTGGGTTCCAGGATATACTTGTATTGTTTTTTTTTTTACATCAGAGCCACTTCCTGCTCAGGGACATATTAGATTACCCAGCGTCACAGCAGTACCGTTGGCAAAAAGCCCGCGACGGCCTCAGCCAGGAATGAGGTTAAAAGCTTGCGTGAGCTTCTGTTGACGGGGGGTAAAATGGCCCCTTTTCTCAACAAAGGCATCCTTGGGTTTTACACTTCTCAAAAATGCCCACTTTGCTCGGCCCCTTGGGAGATAAACGTAATGCGGTCGATTCATAGAGATTGCACACAATAATATATAATTAAGGCTCAGCGTTTAATTTTTATTTATTTTTTTTAAATCCAGGAATTAATCCGTGTTTATTTTGAATATAAATAAACGGGTGAAAATCGGTTGAAAAAAATCAAGAATACAAAAATCCGGGTGAAAATCAGATTATAAAAATAACAATGCAAAGATCAGGGTGAAAATTTGATTTTAATTCCAAACATTGATAATTTACTGCTTTTCAGTTGCAATTGTTTGTTTAATGAACACTGCTGGAGAAAAACATGTTTGTGCTTTATAGCAGCACAGTCCGTATGCCGAGGTTGTTTCAAATAAATAAATGATCAAAATAGAATGGCATAGGAATACAAACGAATACATAGCCTTGCTACGACAAAAGGCATTCATGTTTGAAACCAAGCCTATAAAAAGCTTTTCAACAAAGCAAATAATTAACTTTCTCAGCAGAACTTTTTTTTTTCCCTTCAAGGCAGCGCAAACATTCAGTTGTTTCAGCTGTTCTTGTGTTTTTAACCACTTCAAGTGAATCTGATCTGCTGCGTAATCAGCAGCTTGTTTGCGTTTTCTCCCCATTTTGCTCTCCGCTTAGCCGACTATCTCCTCTGCTTGTTCCGAGCCATCCAGCCTCATGTCTCCACAAGAGGACACCGTTACATCATCTCACACGAACAGGAACAACTTTTGGATCCGTGGAAATATAAAATCCAATTTAAACAGATCTGCTCCTTGAAAATCGGTAAAAACTGACAACGCTGAGCCTTGTATATAATCTACAGAAAAGGGTTCAGTGTATGTCCATTGTACTCCCATGCAACAGTGAGTATGTGTGTGACCCACACAGAATGTAGTCACATTTAGTTTTTGTGTTCATCTTATTTTACTGATTTGGGGAGATTTATTCTGTTTGTCCATTGTAAATGGATCAGTGCCAGATCCTGTCCAGGCCTGTAGGGGGCAGTAGCGGAGCATTTGTACCTTTACCCTCTGTCATTCTGACGAGGGCGAACTGTGGACTACAACAAAGGTTTCTCTCTGGTAATTTCTCCTGTTAAACTTTTCTTTTATGCATCAGCCCTGAATGATATCAATATAGTTGCTATGACATGAAGTACATATTTTAAAAGTTGATCCTAAAGCTAATAAAAAGCTGTACTTGTTGGTAAACTCAGTGTAGCTCACAACTGTAGTACCGCGCACAGGTCTTCTCTGAATGTGCAGCTCTCCACAGTAATGACCTCAGGTTCCTCTTGCATCAGGTTGCAGATTCTGTGATCTGCTCCTTGTTGGTGAAGCCGGAGCTCTTCAGTGTGGTCCCGTCGGATAGGTTGGTGCTTTCAGGCCTTGTCCAGTCTTTGCTTGAATACATCCAGCTTGCCAACACAACTTCCTCTGGTAGACTGTTCCACACTTTCAACACTCTCTAGTCTTGCTCGACGGTCTTCCAGCCTCAATGGGTGTCCCCTGGTGAATGTATTCTTTGATGAGGGAAGGTCAGCTACTGTCCTATCATACCCACATTCACTCAGGATTTTGGACTTCGATCATGTGTCCTCGTTGTTGGCATGTCTAAAGCCTTCAGTCTCTCAGGATATGACGATCGCTCGATCGCTTAAATGTCTTTGTGCAAACGTGGTGACCATACTTGATTGGCATGACAATTGTGGTCGTACAAGCGAACGGAACAGTGGAGCAAACGTATCTATTCAAATGTTTTCCGGACCATGCCCATGATACCATTGGCATTTCTGACATGTTTCTCGAATGACAGGTTGTTTTGGAAGGTAACTTCAGCATAATTTTCCATGCCTGAGGTTTTCAACAGGAATGAATTGTTGGTACCCACGGTATAATCTTGTTGTGCCAAATCTGATTTCCCAACTCTCATTGAAAGACATTTATGTAGGTGAAACTGAAGCAGCCATTTGTCACCCCATCGCTGTAGGGACTTGAGATCATTCTGAAGCATGTCACAGTCCTTCTCATCTCTAATATGATGGTAAACTTTAGTGTCATCAGCAAACAGGAAGACCTTCGAACCTTGGCTAACATAGTCTGGTAGGTCATTAATATATGACTACCGTAATAGTAATGGCTCCAATACACGTGCGGTATGCCACTTGTTACTCCAGCTGCTGCAGATGCAACCCCCTCAATAATTACCTTCTGTGAGCAGTTCGACAGGAAGGATTGGATCCATCCAAGCATGGTTCCATTCATCCCACATGATGTGAGCTTTGCTGCGAGGCATTTGTGGGGCACTGTGTCAAATGCTTTGCAATCACAGTCAGTGGGGGGTGGGAGTCAGTTGGGGTCCCGGGGGAAACTCCCGCTCCTACTTTAGTCACTTAAGACACTGTAAGGAGCTCCTGTTATGTGTTTTGGCGTAGGCCCTACTGTGTTTTACAAGCGGTTTTAATGTGTTTAGACATGGTTACTTGTTAAGTGCTCAGGTAATGGTCGGTAAACATGCCACGTAAAGCTAATAAACTGATAAGTCTAGTTTGGCACTAATATGTTTTGTGTGTATATATGTGAACCTGTTCTGTATAGAAATGAAACAACAGGCGCTGAAGTTAAATGTGAATTGATTATATCAATAAGTGACGAGTGAACTGTCGAAACTAAAACAACCGTTTCTCTCCAGTCATTTATCCTGTTGAACAGGAAATGATTATCGGTCTGCTTGTCTCCCCATCTGGGACCTGCAATGTGTGCAAAGGGCAGAATGTTGAAGGTTTTAAAATGTGTGGTTGGGCGAAAGCTGGGGAACCTATTCGATTTGAAATGCTGTTTGTGATGCAGCCTCTCGTCCATTTTTGAAAGACTCAAATCGCCGGTCTGTGTGGCTGCATTTGAACATTGTTATCACTTGGGTGCTCGGGGTTCTGTTAAACATACTCCCGTTGCTTTTAAATTTGACCTTAGCGGGAAGGTGCACAGCTAGTTGGAGGTGGTGACAAATTATACAACAGTGCGAGACACTGTTGAGAGGGTTTTAATCATCTAATCTAGATTGCAGTGCTGTCCACTCCCAAACCTCAACAGACTTCTCTCAAATTACACAACCTGTCTCCCACTATGATGGCAGAGTTTCTAATTAGGAAAGCAGACGGGGGTTGTGCATTGGACGTCCTCTGTGACTCACACATTGTCAGAAGAAGACTGAACGGTACATATGTGCTTGGCAAACATTTAATGGGTAAATACAAGCGACAATGTCATTTGTTAAAGGGCTTTGGAGGCCTTAAAGGGCTTGTATTCGATATTGTGGTTTGGAATTCTCTTCACAGGAGTTGCATGTTCCTTGGTTTGTATTCTTTCAAATTGGCATGTACTAAAACAAATCTTAAAGAGTAAATGTGTTGCGGTTTTTACGTCCAGTTCATTGTTTTCAAGGATATATTGTGTTTAATGTTATCTGGATTTGCGTGCGTTACAACAAACTAGCATTATCATTGGTTTATGCTTTGCTATGCTTTTACATGCATACAATGATGTACTATATGATACCTTATGCACTGTACAGTATATTGTGGTGTAATGTTTCTGAGTTTAATATAACAAACCTCTCCTTCCACTTTGTTTTATAGATACTGGCTGACGAACCACGTCCAGATTAAGCGGCCCACCACCGGGCTCCTGATGTACACAATGGCCACCCGCTTCTGCGAAGAGATTCATCTATATGGCTTCTGGCCCTTTCCGCTGGACCCCCGGGGGAAGCCCGTGAAGTACCACTACTATGACACTCTCAAGTACGACTACACATCCCACTCCAGCCCGCACACCATGCCACTGGAATTCCGGACACTGAACACATTGCACACAAAGGGGGCGCTAAGGCTCCACACCGGGACTTGTCGTACAGGAAACGTGCCAGTTGACAGTGGCCCGGACTACTAGGGCTCCAAACAAGGTTGTCATGGAAACATTTTCCTGTACTGCTTGCGTGGGGGAACCAAGCATACAGACGCCTAGACTGTGTGGCGGTCGGCCAGAATAGAATGTTATTTATACATGTTTAAGACTTCGATGGTAACCTTTTTAGAATTACAATAATTGTTGTAGTCAGTGATCAGCTTTTTTGCTGGTGGTAATTGTTTACAAATATTTCTTTTTCTTTTTTAAAGGTTAAGCATGTTCAACTTTGTGTGTTAGTCATGTATAGCCTACATTTATATGAACAAGTTGCATAATAATATAACATTTGTATTACCATTTTCTGAGATTTTACAGTATTTGTACAGAATGTATTGGCTATTTTCTCCATGTGGTCACAAAGGTTAACTCTTTTCAAATGTTTTTTTTTTTTTTACTGATTTTATTTTAGCAATGTTTAGATACAAATTGGAACACTTTGGATTACAAGCGCCAATGCGCATTGAGAAAAGGCATTGGCTACTCTTCATGAGAATCTATAACTTATAATATTGATCATCCTGCCTTAAAATATCCAGAATGTTTGTAACCAGAATTTTGAATAACTTCGATTATGCTCTGGTGGTGTGACTTTTGTTGCCCGTTTACAAAGTGAGAACTCATCGCGGTTTACCTTTCTTGCAATCTTATTGGATATCAAACAGTTGGTTTACCCTCTATTTGACCTAATCTGAGGTAATCCAACAATTATATTCATTTTCTTTTTGGTGATTGATCAATTTACCTTGGCATATATAGAAGATGTATATCTACATATTGTGGCCATTTCACATTGGCAAATATTTAAACAATATCTACATATTCAAACAGTGCCTGTACAGATACATATTTCGAATGTAAAACATAGACAAATAGCGGATAGAATGATACATGAGGTAAAGTCCTGTATTACTGTTATAACAGTTCCTGGTTCCAGCATTTTTGTTTGTTGGAAAACCCCCTTGTTGATGGAGGTTACAACTGTTACACTTGAGCGAAACAAGGAGCATCTTGTGGCTTCTTCGGCCATATGATTTAGCAATAAAGAAGAACACGAACATTTGGTTTGGATCCCTGGTTATGCTGCCAATACGTTTAATTGGTAATGGACATTAAAGTTACGCTTGACGTCAGCAGGCTGAAGTCATGAATGTTTGTTTGTAAAAGCCAGTCTAAGTAAGTTTGGCAAAAATGGAAACCTCTACCCGTACTGCTAAGTTGATTAGTCCAGAATCTATCATGGGGCAAGAGTAAGGCACTGTTCTTACTATCAACTTCATGGTTTCTATAGCATTACTCTACTTATGAATGTATTATGGTTATGTATAATAAAAATGAACAATAATACTGCCTTTCATGAAACACAAAGTGTGATTGTGTGACTTGGACAGGTTCTTTTTAATGATTCTTTTAAAAGTCTTAACACTATCAAACAAGATGTAAACATTATCACTTGGTAACAGTGTGGAATGAAAAGTAAATGGCAAATGGATCAGACTTTTAATAACAGGTTATCTTTGCTTTAAGAAATGTAAATTTGACAACTTATGTCACTGAAATAACTGATAATCAACGGACTGCCTATTAATGGTAAACAATGAGATGATGGTTCCCCTTGAAATGTGTGATGAACCAATCTTCATTCAACTGAGCTTCATGGCCATTCAAATTTTCATTAGGAGACCTTTATGTCCACTTCAAACTTTGCTTGTTGCTAATGAAATTATGGATCTAGACTGTCTCAGAGGTCGCACAACCTGTGAGTATCCGTGTACTCATAATGTTGCTTATATTCATAAATACATTTAACAGTGTTAAGAGTTTTACATTCATGAAACAGCTCCTACATCAACTGCTTCAATGAAAATCTCATTTACCCTGATGTATGCAAATATACTAGTACAAAAGTACTAGTACCAGTACAAAATGAGACCACATCTAATGTATTTCTGCAATGATAGCTTTACACCAATCATGAATGACTTAAACCCCTTTAGAAGCAGGTTATGCTCCTGGATGACACAAGATAGATGACAATTGTGTGTTGCACACTACAGACTGACAACGCTAGTGAGACACCAAAGAGTGGTCACCACTATGTGGTGTTATAAAACTTGTTTACTTGGAGGGTGTGCCTCCGAAGTTTGACTTTCGTGTTTGATCACCAACACAAATTGTGCAATATTTACCTGACGATAATTTTGATTCCATGTCAAACAAAAATGTTCCACTAAAAATAATATTTAATATAACTTTTAATATATTTCCAATGAATTTACAGAAATGTACACAACAAGGTTTGTCATGGGTATTGTGGTACAGAGGAACGGCTACAAGAACACATAACTTAGAAGAAGAACAAGAAGCAGTAATTGCTTTCTGGGTGGGAGGTAAAGTACCGCCCATTTTGAGCCAGGGCTTAAAAACAAACACACACACACACACATCCTGTCCAATTGTCCTTGAGGAAGGTCAGTGAAAGCCTACATCTCCTATGGTAATAAAGGAAACTTGATTTAATATGTACCAAGACAAAAATGCAGCCAAAGGCCAGCCATTATCAAAGAACAGTTATCAGCTCAGAGCTATCAGCTGTGTTACATAAGAGTCGTTAGTACGCAGTTTCATTCCAGCCATTTTTGTATCAGTAGATCTGCAATTACAGCATATTTTTGCTTATCATGTCATATGTGCCTTTGACCACTTTGAATGGAACCACTTTCACTGAAGGTGGCAGCAAACAGCATACAGTAAGAAATTACAAAAAACAGTATATGTATGCATGATAAATGGTGAACATACATAATGAAAAATAAAGTTTAAGACCATAGAATAGCAGTTGGAATCATATGCTAAGACTGATGCAACACAACTGCAATCCGCCATATTGGTCCCAGCTGTAATCAAATTCACTTTATACAATTGGTAAGGCTAACAATTAATACATTTTATATTGTATTTGTAGCCAATAGCCTACAGTTGATAGACACTCTTACTGTAAACTGTTGCCAAACATCCTGTCCTGTTTTTCTAAACAGGTAGTGGTTATACGCTGCATTGTAATTGACTGAAAACATTCACATGTATAGGTTTCACTGCATGGGATGAAGGGGAACTTTATCATAGGAGGGCGGCGGGAACACATGAAGATTGTATAGAAAATGACAGAACAGCATTCACATCGCAGATTTTTGGGAAAACTGGCAAGTTTTTGACATGCCATAAAATTACAATTTAAAGAACTTGGAAAGTGTCCATTCACCATGCTTCCATTCACCTGTAAATAAATGAAATAAGTGTGAAAATGAAACTCTGGTCACTGGCAAACACCAGTAGAATAAACTATGCAAACAATGAAGGAAGTAAGCCTCCACACTCTGGCACAGACACTTGGAAGTCAAGAATATCAGGTTCATTTTTTGCATTGAGGAAATGGTTCTCAGAACAATTGAGGGGGTTGTTGAGGGACAAGCCTTCAACACACATACGTCTTGGAAGTAAGTGATAAGATGCCTCCACTGCAAACTAAAGATTTGTACTAACGACCAAACGCCTAAGCTTTGAAAATAACAGTGGCTGGTTTCCTACGGGCAACGCCTCATCCTTCCCTTTGCTTTTGCAGAACAATGTTCATGGCCCTGATTGAAAAAGTGGGATGTGGTGGTAAAAACAACTAATTACGTAAGAGTTGTTGATAAACCAGAGTTAAATACTTAACAAAAATACTCATATTAAAAAATGTTATATGAACGTGTTAAAGTCTTCGTCACCAACCTGTACTTGACATCAAATAGCGTGGAATCGTCTTCGTCGTCGTTGTCTTCGTTGAGTGGCGCCATCTCTACCCGCTCCGCAGGCGTCGTGATGATGTCATATTTTCGGGTTTTCCGAATTCGCCTTCCGGATCTACCGGGAATCACGGAATTGAAAAGAAAAGAAAAGAAACATCACGAATACACCACAAAACCACTACCAAAATGGGCCAGTGTGACTGACACGATGGAGCCAGTTAGGTCTGTCGTATTCACGCATTGTAGCGTTTGATCGTGTTCACGATGAGCCGGTAATATCGTGATATCGTGATCGTGGCAGATGTTTTGACGTGTATACACACACACACACACACACACACACACACACACGTAAACACATGATTCACGAAACGCGTCAATTATTCGAGTTTATGGTCATCATGTGGTCCTTGCAAAAGGCTGTAGTGATGCGGATATTCAGTAACCGGGCCTACCTGATTATTTTTACGACCAAGCACGTGATGAGAACAGCTGTCAGCACGCAGATGAGAATAACAATGATTTTCAAACTGGGCAGATGTGTCAGCAGAGATGACATACGCGACTCTGTGGTCGCTGTCGAAGGGTCGATTTTCGATCGATCCTCGATCGTGGATGTTGTTGTTGTTGTTGTTGAGTTTAGATGCGTCGCGTTGTGTGCGGGAAGAGTCTGTGGTTCACCGGCGGTGCGCCACACCACTGCGCACATGACCGTCAAGATGATGTTGTTGGATATCATCATGATCATCATGAGAGAGAAATTAAATGACGCTTGTGTCAAAATCAGCGCGATGCCTTCCAGAGGGTTGTTGGAGCTCGGGATAATGCTGCAGTCACATTATTGATTATTAAAGAATCGTAGTATAGATCCGTGTAGCTCTCTGTATAAATATATACATATCCAATATAATTGACGGCGTCTCCTTGATGGCTCTGCTTGTATTGGGCGTCCAGCGTGTGTTGTCCAGGTGACGTGACGTATGTGCGTCTGTCTACCTTCCTGACTGCGTTTGAAATGCGAGGGAAGGGAGTTTGGATGATCTCGCACCGGAAGCGCTCGGTAAACTAAACCAGAGCACACTTAGACATACTGTAAGGTCATGGAATTGCTCAACCAATGCCGAAGCCCTCCCTCCCTCCATACCTCCATCCCTACCAACTCGCTCACCACTGCACCCTGCAGTTCCTACCGTTCCCAGCAGCACCCTGCAGTTCCCCGTTCTCACCGCTGGTGGCGATATTGAGTTCATTCCCTCAACCCCTCAAACAGTGTGCGTGCGTGCGCGTGCGTGTGGCGTGTGTGCGTGTGTCTGTGGCCAAATCATAGGCCTATTCTGCACACCAGGTGGCAGCACATAATAACGCTTCCATTTGTCCGAGGTTACCATCGGTTAACCAAGTTATTGCTTTCGGTCTGTTACAAAATCAAATGAATCCTTTGCCCGTGGAATAGTAGTAGCCTAAAGTGGAGAACCCACAACGAAGTGTGCCGTTTACGAAAAAGAATGCATGGAATGCATTATTTAATGCATTATGTATTATTGTTGTTTTGTTGTTGTTATTCATATATTACAGCAAATAGTTTAAGATAGATCATTTAAGATATTCCTATTCCTATTAGAACAGCAATGTTTGCTTTTAAGAGCTTACCTTTTGTGTCAAGTCTCAAGTCAAGTGTTATTTCTCAGAAGCTGAATTGGAGAAGTATCAGTAAACAGTCAAAATCTCTAGTCTTGAACTTAAATTCATCATGTCTAGTGAGACACTGAGGAGATGTCACTTCGGATGTGTCTTTCCTCTGGGTAATGATCATAATAATAGTAGCCTACCATATAATTCGTACAATAACAGGATTCAACAATCTTTATTCATTCATTTCCCTCCCCGTTCCACGATTTATACTTTAAAGATATAATGCCACGGTGGGCATGAAATTAGGTTTCTTCAGTATCCAACAGTGGAAAGTTCCACGTCGGTTTGGTCTACAGAGCGGCAGGAACCACACCACACTAAGATGTCTTTCATCACAACACTCTCAATTGATGCCACAGGATCATTGAGAAAGTTTGTGGCATACTTGCCGGTTTCAGAAGACGCAGGAAATTGAGGGGTTGCTGGGCCTTCTTCCTCATCGAGGTAAGTGGTAGTTCCAGGTGAGGTGCACACTGAGGAACTCGATGCTCTTACCTCTTAACTCTCCACCGTGGAGCTGCCAATGTACAGTGGGGACAGTTCAGTCCTTCTCCTCCTCTCAATATAGGCCTAGTAAGAATAAGTGTGTATCAGATTGTATGGTTAGTGTATATAATGTTCAAATGGTTAGTGTCTATGATATATCGGAGAAGGTTAGGTTTAAATGTAAGCAAGGTTAAGGTAGGCTAATAGGTGAGAAAGGGTTAGGTCTAGTCTGGACAGCCACCCATTCATTTGAATGTAATTTGCTTACATGCATATCTCATGCATGCATAGATATATTACAAAGGAGAGTCTCCCTTAGCCCACCTTCCGGGTGCAACCTAAGACAAGACAAGCACTCTACCTCAATAGAAACTATGTCCCAATTACAAACTGATAACATGTCCATAACCAGTTTGTTTAGTTGAAGGTGAGTTCTTTCCATAGTTGAAGTTGTGGCAAGAACTGGGTTTAATGTCTTCAGTAGTGTTATCCTTGTGGTCATGTAGTGTTATTACAGATAGTTTTATAATAGATATATTGTTCATAATGGATTTGGGATATTGTTTAAGTTTATGGCATTTTACGTGTCATTGTTACACAACTGCAGAACCAAGAACTATACATTAAACATAAAGATTAAGATATATGTTAAGTGTGATGCTTTAATGCATCAATAATTTAGGTCTGCGAATGGGCAGCATAAGAAATGTTAGTTTTAGTTGTATGATATCAAAAAAGATTACCCAGTTTGCGCATGATCACAATACTTTTTGGAATAACACCTGAAACTGCAGTGGAACACAATAAAAAACAAAGCATTTGAGCTGCTGTAATGATTTCCACAATATGGTCTACCTAAGATATTGTCTGGAATCATCATCATTGAGGGGAATGATAATTCATAATTTGCAGATGGCTGGTGCAATGCTGGCTGATGCTGTATACGTATATATATATATATATATATTTAAATAACTCTCCCGTTGCTAAGCTGATGGTCTTTTTAAAGAAATCTTCCACTGCCATAAAGCGGCGCTGGACGCTCTCGCCGCCCATTGGCCAGTGGTGTGGGTGGAGTATGGAGCGAAGCCCAGTCCTGAAATATGGAAAGAAAATATTGTAGGACTACTTTGCAAAGTTTTCCAAAACTGGACCCTTTAGTAGCAGTAAACCGTCAAATGGTCATTACCTGCTAGCATGGACTCATACTATTACAATATATGTGTATTAGGTGCTGAGGAGCTACCAATTCGATCATTGTACGTTGATTAACAGCCATGTCTACATACAATTGTCTTTGTTAAATGTGGTTTAATTATATATACCCTGAACAGCTTAGCTTGATTCATTGCTTTGCTTTTTTTTTTTAAACACTGGCTACATTTTAAATATATCCTATGATTCTATCGAAAACGCCTGAGACTGTGTCCCCATAAGGTTAAGATACAATAAAATGGAGATTTAAAAAAAAAAAGATTAATTATAGTATTATTCATAGATGTTAATACATGAATTTGTTCATCCTAAAACAAAACATATATAAAATAAATAAAACCGACTACGTATTTTCGCACTTTATTCCTGGCTTGTGTGGTAAACATGGCGGTGGTGTGACAGGGACAGGGGAAGTTACGTGCTTACGTTGAAGGAAAGTGGGCAGAGCCAGAGGAGGATAACAGCGTCGGCAGCGGGGGGAAGAAGACAGATCCAGCAGAGGCGCCGAGCATCAACCACTGGCGAGCGAACACGACGACATGATGTGGCCGAAGAATCGTCGAAAACGTCCAAAAAAGGCCGAATCTACCGCCTTCCAAACTGACGAAATGGGATAGTGGTGCCATGCTTGACGGGTAAGCATTTATTTGACGGTTCTCCTGTTCAGTCACTACTTGTGGTAACGAGTCGAGGCGAAGGGCAATATGGTGGAAAGGACGACGCTAAAAGACAGGAGTGCAAAAATGGCCATGGTGTGTTTTTAGTCGATGAATACTAAATCCTCTGCTGGTGTTTCGTCGTAGCGTCCTCGCGTTTTTACTGAAAGCATGTTTGTCATTTGGTTTTCATATCACTTCTTAGTGGAGAGATGCTGTAAAAGTGTTTGGTGTTTTTCACCAACTACGCATTTAAAATGTGCTTTGTCCTTGAAAGGACAAATGCCCTTGTCGTCGTTTGGTTGGTTTTAAAATAACCACAAAACACCAGGATTTAGTTCAATGCTTAAAAGTTGATGAGTTACCTTGAATACAATGGCCTTTGGGGATTTTTTGCCTGTTTTGGATATATTTGATATTTGGTGTATTACGTCATATCTTAAAAAGGGGAAAAGGAAAAAACAAGTTTAATTTGAGGTTCAATTTGAGGATTTACAAATCTAGTAGACAACGAATATCAGTGAACACTGAAAGAGATGAGACATTTGCATTAGAATGGTTTAAACATAATTTGATAAATTGCATAAAAATACAAATACATAATTTACCATTAAATTAGTATAATCTTGATGTTAAGATGTATACATACATGGAATGTTGTGTTTGGGGCATGTAACATAAAAAGATAGCCAAGTTTTGTCGAATTCTAAAGTAGGGTGTTGGCTTTTAACCCTTTAAGACACCGAAAAGAAAAAATACCCAAAATATTTATTTTATTTGTCATGTTATCTTCAACCTGATGGAAAATAATCCTGGAAAATAATCAGACCACATCACTGATGCATACTGATGATTTTTAAAACAAAACAAAAGAATCAGCATACGTTTTTACATAAGAATTAAAAGCTTTTTGCTTTTGAGAAAAGGGGTTCACTGTCTGCATAATGGAAATCTGTAGTGCACAACAAAATCACGTTTTCCTTCAGCATTGTTGAATGTTGTAGATTGCAAATTGTGTTGTTACGAATTACACATTGGACTAATAATTGTGTGCATATTTCATGTTTTTGTAGGTATTTTCCTGCGTGTCCCTATAGGAGTGAGAAGAAAATGCAGATCATCCGATTTCAAGCAATATGGTATGCATGTTTCTTCTGAAATATTTCGGCCGAAACAACGTTCAACTGCAATACATTTGCAGCCATTAGGGAGTGCTGTTTCCCTTTTTCTTTTACTAAACCTTTTCTTTTACCATTTTAAAGGTTTGATACATGGACCAGACGTGGAGGGGATTCGGAGCGAAATTGCACTTGGTAAGTATACATTTAATGCCAGAATTATGCACTTGGGCTTTTAAAATGTGCTTTCGTGCTTACATTTTCCTGTATTGCACTTGCACGTTAAAACACACTTTTGTTAGCTTTTGTTAGCTGTAAATTACTTGTGTATATTGTCCATTTCCTTAATCAAGGAAGGCGCATTAAGATGCTTTCAATATTTGGAACCCAATTCTACTGTTGAACTACAAACTACCGAAGTCAGATTTTCTGCTCGACATGGGTTTTTACACCCAACGCCTTGCGGGACTAATAGACATAGATATTCCAGCATAAAATAATTTCCCAAAACTACACCCAACAAACACAATCAAATTAAAAAAATACAGGCTTATAAATATTTAGTTTTTAATAAAAAAAAATTCGGCTGTTACGCTTCAGAAATTACAGATATAAAAAACAGTACAAAATTGATACTATCTCTTAACTTGGCAAGCAACATTTGTTGATCTCGTACCGTTGAAAATATTCACATTGGCAAATAATAAAGGGTAATTGATGCAGAATTCCAACAGCACTTCCAATTCACCTTCCGTATGTGACATTTGGTTCATATTTATACCACACATTTCGGAAACTCCGACATTCAACAATGTGTTAATTTTAAATCTTGACATGTCCCTCTTGGCAGTCATGTCACATAACTAACTTATTCGAATGGAATTAGTTAATGCTTGATTGAAGTTTTACCGCAATTGAACCATAAAACCTAATTTATAGTTGGTAGCCGTGTGAGCCGGCATAAACTAAAAATTACGTATCATGGCCCTTGCCATGCCGTTGGTACAAATGGCAATTTGTCGTGTACAACATTTTTCAAGCTCCACGAGCAGAAGGGGAGCACTGCACGTCATCACCGATGTTATGGCGACTATAAATGCCATGGCCGTGTGTACACTGCCTGTTATCTAACAGTGCATTGCGGCAACTATACATTCTGATTTACATGACTAAATCACGTTATCCAAATCGGACACATGCCGATACTACTTGTTAGTGTCAGTAAAAAGCCACCAAATTTTATGTTGGACATATTGCTTGTAACTGGAAACATCAGATTTGCAATACTTTTCTAGTCTTCAATTGCATTACCAAGAGAAACCAAAAACTTTCTGCTTGTACCTTCAAGCTGAAGATCCTATTCACATTTTGCGGAATGAGTGTATTTGGTTTTAAAATTAGCATTCGTCGTTTTCGAAACACTTCACGTTAAGAGAAGCCGATTTGCGTGTGATTTTAAAATGAGCATTTGTCATTTTTGAAACACTTCACGTTAAAGGCTGATACATACTCCGCAAGAACAGAAATTTGTTCTCGCTCCCAGGGCTGCGAAATGACGTCATTTTGTTCTCGCAGCCCTAGTTCGGGTGTTCTCCAGCTTGTTCTCGACATCATCCGGGCCGAACTTTTTTCTCCCGTCATGTCCATGAACTATTGTGTGATTGGTCAATTTGAAGTGGGTGTGGTTAATGCGCTTTCCGCCGGCGCAGAAGTTTGCTGCTGTGGGCGGGGCTTTTGAAGAGTTTCTCGTGAAGTATGAAATGTCGTGGCCAGAACGAACTTTGTTCTTGCCACCTCGAGAACAAGAACTAATTTCTCTGTTCTTGCGGAGTATGTATCAGCCTTTAGAGAAGCCTATTATCATGCTGTGACATATATTTTTTTTCATTTTCATATTTTTTGCGTGAATAATACACAATCGGGAAACCAAAAAGTTTAGTTCAGTTACCTAACCAAGTATACACCATTGCCCAAGGCTGGTAAATATTTGTAATGGTCGCAAGTAGCCTAAATGTACATCACCCTGCTTTGTGCAATGGTTTTCATATCGGCATTTGAGAAACGTTCACATAATTTTCACATTTGTCTTTGTAAATATGTTAAACGGTTTTCAGTCTTAGTATATAAAATTTAAAATGTGCTGAAAGCGTAAGATCTTGGGCCTTCTTCCCATATTTCAATGAGAAACAACATTTAAACCCCTTGCCCTATAACTCCAAATATTTGAAACAAATTACCATCTGTTTAATTTGGAGAACGCCGTCAGATATTGCTTAAATGACATTTATTTGCTGTTGGTAGTGATTTAATTTCAATCACTACCAATAGCTAGCACTAATGCTATCTGAAATAGGGACGTCTCAGATGGTCACCTGCTGCATTCGATGGGTAGTTTCCTCCATGTAGTATCAGTCTGTAACCACTTAATAAGGCTTCAATTATTAAATTATTTCCTTTTGTCTCTTCCAGAGTTGAGCTGTTAACCGATTTTAAGCGGTCTTCAATCATTGTTGGAAGGAAAGGAAGACAACTCTGTAAGTATTCATGTTGTGTTTGAAAATCTTTTATTCAACCCAAATAGTGTTCTGGTTCAGGCCATCAAAAACGTCTGTTAGTCTAATGTTATACTTTTTGTGTGTAATATATATATATATAATATATATATATATATATAGCCTTAACGTTTGAGTCTACCAAGTTACTTCTACATGTGTCTATTTTAAGTTGATGTGTTTGATTGGCTTTTGGTTCCTGTGTATGGAAGCACCATTATTGTAATGTATTCTCCTTAAATTGTGTTTAGTGGCGGGGGGGGATTATGGTGGCAATTAATTATCGGCATGCTATTTGGTACAATATGGTTATTTTCTTCAGGCATTTGTACTTTTGTAGCTACTTTTTTTTTTTTTTTTTTTTTTTTTTTTTTTGTAGTAACGATTTGCGCACGCCGTATTTTCGAATTTGTCACGTAATCATTGTTTGACCTATATCTGCCCCCTTGTGGACAGTGGATATGTTTACATGTAGATAAATCAAACTTCAGAATTATTTGGTTTCAACCAATAATCACTTTTTTGAATTGAAGCCGTTTTTGTTGCTTGACTCATTTGACTGGCTTATTGCGAATGGTAGTTTTCTTCAATGTCTTGAAGAAACTTCCGTAGTTTGTCTTAACCACTGCAAATATTTGAGGGCATAGGTAATTTACCAACTGAGTAAATCGTTATCATTAGCTAAGTTCGTAAATACCAATACATGTACACAATTTTTATTTTCTGTTAGTTTGTTCGTAGAATAACAATGTTAGCAAAACCGGATGCTCGCGAAAACTATTACTCCACATTTCACCACAGCTTTTAATTTGTTTTTTGTTAATGTGCATTGCAACAGTATTTTATAATTTTGCATTGTGGCCTTACACTTCTTTTCCCTCTTTCTTATCCTATTAAGACCTTATTCAACGGGATTTGCTGAAGTGGACAGCGTTGTTTCATATGAAGACGGCGAGTAGTTTGGCGTCAAGCCAAATTATAACAAGATCAACCTTTTCTGGACTATTGGATTTTTCTTTTGCGAAATTTGTGCACATTTGCAATTTTTGGGAATACCGATTCATTGGTGGACTCTGAAATTGACGCAAGTTTTTACGGAGGAAAAATGTATTTTTCATGTTTTTGTTTGAATAAACTATTCTAATTGTATTTTTTTCCTTGACTGGTTTATTAGCGGTTTAGGTTTCGGCTTCAAAGTACCAAATGAACATCAATCTTGTTCTTCACTGAACCATTAAATGATATTGCACTTAACGCAATAGCAATTGTTTGTTGTATCACTGTCGGTAAACATGGAGACCTGCAATTCTGAAGTTGCTAACAAGCAGTTTTATATAATTACCAGTACTAGGGCAAGAAAGGGCTTCAAAGGGATTTAATCAATGGTTAACATTTAACCACATTTAATAGAATCAATATTCAATTGTAGACTTCATAATGGTTACACTCATGGTTCAAATGACTGGCCTGAAATGGTTTCCAAGGTCTATAAAATGGCTCCTGGTGTACAGCTTCCTGTTTCAACAGGAAATGATGAAGATGAAAAACGTGCTAAATAGAAGTTAAATATTATTGGAACCCTCAGCACGTTATTTTATAAGGGATTATTTGATAGTGATGTGCATCATTGTCTTATTTCATACATCTATTCTTTAAGCAAAATGAAAAGGGGTGGGACTTTACCATCACCTGAGTGTGGGGTAAATGGAAATAACGTCAATCAAAGGCATAGCTTTCAGAGCTAGGAAGGAGCTCTAGATGGCGGATCAGCCTTGGGAAGGGTACTATAGGCTTTCCTCAGTCTAGTCCTCTTGGAACTATTTCTGCCCGTGAGTGGTCTTTTCTGACCCGCATTTTCCTAGTGATCGATTCGTTGTCATTTTTTGTTTCGGTTCAAGCTTTTCTGCGTGTTTTCTGGGTTATTTTGGAGCCGTCCTTGTCGTCTGTACGGAGAGAGAGTGCTCGTCGTTGTTTTCCATGCTGAGCTGTGGCAGCCATGGCGTGCCTCCATTTTTAGTGCGCTGTGCTCCTAGAGGAGCTGGCGTCTGTCGCCTAAGAAGACCTCCTGTGAATGAAGAATGAACAGGCCTTGTGTGTTGTTTTGTTTTTGATTAACGCTATTTTTTAAACAATTGGAATTGTTTACTTTTATATCTTTTATTTTCCTCCGAGTATTTATATTTTAGTATAAATATTCATGTTCTGTCGCGGACGTGACTGTTAATACTTCATATCTTCCTATACAAGGAATTGGTATGTTAACATTTTGTACTTTATACATGACTTCATATGTGTCCCCTTGGCTTCTTATTGGCTTCATCTTTGATGTAATGACGCAGTTGGAATTAATGCACGCGTCTTGATGCGAGGACAGTATTGTAACTCGTTACCATAAATACAGTGTAACTACTATTCCCTTCCCCGATTATATCCATTTTACCACGCAAAACGACCATCCTGAAAGCGTTTTAACGTGTTCTACCACTCCAGCTTTAAGGGTTGTCGTCTGTGCTACAACTTGCCACTTGAGCAAAAGGACAATCTAAGGAATCCTCTGTGGTCCTTAATGTTTCCTCTAACTTTTTGACAGTGTATATCGGGACACCAATCAATAACAAATACTACCGAGCCACAACGATGATGAAGAATAAAAATAAAAAGCATGAGGATGAATGTTCGACACAAAGCAATGCATCAAGGTATGAGCCCTATACTTTTTTTTTCTCCTCCCAATTTTGACATATGGTTTGATTGTTTACCTTGTCAGGCATGGTTGGTCACCTGTTCATATTCTGGAGACTTTGAGCATGTTGAGTCTTAGTGTCTTATAAATGACCTTGCTATTGTTTAATAGCCACACCCTGATTTTCCTTCCATTTGTTATAGTCAATACTGTGGTTTTAGGCCTGTGTGGGGGTCCCATGCCCTAATGATCTATGTTAAAGTCCACAGCAAAGCTAATGTGTACTACGACCATACCTGCTGCAGAGAGTTGATTTCCAAAGGCAATCATTTATTATGACCTTGTCTTACCGGTTAGCACTGCATTGCACCATTTCTATCAACGTTGAGTCGTTTTCAAAGGCAATACATCTCTATCTATTTTTGGTCTGACCGAATATTGCTAAGTTATACTGACAACAGGCCTACTGTGTTTTAATATGAATACAAAACATGACTTGGTTATAGGTGCAGATGCAATATTGTGCGTTTCCACTATTTTTGCATGTCTGGCTTTAGTAAATTTAGTTGTTAGTTCCTTATGCTCCATAGGCCACACCTGCTGATGATGGCCAAATACTAGACCAAGTCTCAATGCTTGTGTTTACATTTGGGTCAAAGTTGCTCTCTACTTCTCGTTTCATCTCTGCTGTTTACAAACTGACTTTAAACTAGTCAGCCAATGTTTTGTTCCAGAATGTGTTTGTAGGGCCTATTTCTTTTCCATAGTGAAGTAGGCTATGTTCACAAATGTTATTTGGACTATATTACACTAGCTTGCTTTCAATTTCAAAGTCTAGGTTATATTTAAAGACACCTTTTCATACAGAGATTGACACATTAGTTTGCATTCTTTTAGAATAGTATAATTTTGTCGGATGGCTAGACATGTTACCTGAACATAAACTGCTTAACCTTTATTTGCCCTCTCTATTGTGGTTATATTTACATATCTAGTTGCGGTTATGTTGTCAGTAATAGGCCAACCAACTTAAAAACCAAAGAAAGTAGCCTATTCTTCTTTTTAAATAAAGCCATTTTAAAAACCCAATCATTTGTATGGTACAATGAACTTAATCATGGCGTGATCAGCTGAGGACACATAGAGAATGATCAATTATGAGCAAGGTGCTCAATTGAGGCTTTACTTTTTAGAAAATGGTGCAACATGTTGCTAAACTTGGTTTGAGGTGCTCCAGTGGTGTAATTAGTCCAAGGGAGTGTTTTATGTTATAGAGATCATAAAGACACCCAATGCCTCATGGCTTTGAGTCATCACACTTTCAGGATTATGTCTCTTCCTCCCATGTGTCAAGGTTATACGACGGTGAATAAACATCACCACACCCACAATAGCAGCAATAAAAAAACGTGAAACACAGTAGACCTACATTCACTAAGGCGTAGTCCTCAAGAGTTGTTCTATATAGGCAAAGAACAAGAACAAGTCAGTCATAACCAGAACACTGTTATTGGATATGACTGTTTGGCCGTTGGGAGTCTTTAGATTGCGGCGCAGGTTGCACAGTGGCTATGTGTCAGTGTTTAGCATAAGTGTTATCATGTGTGCCGTCTGTTGCTCATGTAGTTTCAAGTATGTGCAATGCATGTGATACACTGGGTGTAGTTACATGGGTGATGGTCTTGTAGAGCGTGAAACAGTAAGATTAGATTACCCTCCCACACCACGGCAGCCATTTTGGTCCATGAGTGAAACGTGCACTTATTTATTTACACCCAAGAGGTCTGACGTCCTACACACAGACCACACACACCACACACACACAGTCAGTGGAAACAATTGTGCAATTGTTACAAAAACTATGAAATTGGCATGTCGCAATCACATAATATGGCGTCACAAAATGGCCCTAGCTTTTGTCCACAGATTGCTGACTTGTGTTGCCTAAAGTATTTTGGAACTACATGGGGGAGGAACAGGAAGTGAGTGTTGAATGAATGTTGAGCGACAGGCACGATGAGCAGTGATAGGCTAATCCCCCTCCCTAGAAACACGGCAGCCAATCGTAATTGGAGATGACGGATAGACCCCGCCCACTAATGACCTGCACCGTAAACCTGAGCCTTTTTACGTCCGTGTTTCAACGTGTGCGTGTATATTCTAGTCTGTTATTGGAATCTCTGTCGCCACATAATACCGCAACTTGTTATTATAATGAGATCAGCTTGTATAATCAAAGACCATCATTTAAATCAATCTTTTTTTTCCCCCATTACAATCCATTTATGGTAGCGCCTGGAGAGTCTATTATACGCTTTTACTGCCACCAGCAGTTCACTCAGGGAATCGCATTACATTACTTATTTAAAGTAGTTGGCCTTGGCCTTTTTGCACCCATTTTGCACTTTTGTACTTGGTTGCAAAGCCAATAAAATATAGTAGTGAGGATCTTATGTTAAATCAAGGCAACGTTTTTTTTTTCCTCCATTGTTTCATTTCAAGCCAAGGGGACAAGCAATATGAGACACAACACAGTAGTGTGTTGTGTCAGTTTAGTAATAGTTATCACGTCAGTACAAGAGGATTGCGCTGCCTTAGAGATACTTATCTTATTGTGAATGAATGGGGTCAACACGAAGCCGCCAGCATTATGTAATCTTTTCAATGAATGTCCAACAGTTTTTCTCCCAGAGTGTAGAAACTTTTAGGTGACCAACACATATTGTTTAACAGACAAGACAAGACAAAATATATTTTTAAATGGTCCTCAACATGACATAAGATCTATTCAACACATTTAGAAAAGCCTTTCAGATTGATCAGCAGCATTATGTTTGAATGTTTGAATTGTTCGGCATCTAGCTATACTTATTGTACACCAACACCGAATGCATTGTGTGCTACTATATATTATTTGTGACTATTTACATTTACATTACATTTAGAGCATTTGGCAGACGCTTTTATCCAAAGCGACTTACAAAGAGTACATTTGTTGAAGAAGAGGCAGCAATATATACACTGAAGATAAGAATAGAGCTGTTTTCGAGCATTCCTATTTACGAGACGAATAGAACGAATTTCATAATTGCTAAGTTGCCTGCATAAGTAGCTGGGCAGGCGTGCAATTCTAAGCATGATGCAACATCTGTGAACGAACAACAATGCTAAGTGCCATTAATAAATGTCAAGACGTACAAACACGCAGGTTAGTGCTAGGATTATCAGAGGAGGGTGGGAATGCTAAGTGCCATTAATAAATGTCAAGACGTACAAACACGCAGGTTAGTGCTAGGATTATCAGAGGAGGGTGGGGGGGGGGTTATGTAGAGTCCAGGTGAACTCGGAACAGGTGGGTCTTGAGTCTTGCGGAAGTTGGCGAGCGACTATTTAGCTCTGTAGTTGTTTGTAAATGCAAGACATCACCATGTATCAATGTTCTGTATTTTGATTGGCTCTGCTGCTACAAAGGCTTGTGTTAATTTCGTCCACCCAATGCAGCGCTCAAACACCAATTCCCAACCATTGTGTGTCGCGCAGCAACTCGGCGTCAGAGGAGTCCAACCGCTCCGCATCGGAGACTGGCAGCCAGTCTGAGAGCGAGCATGGCAGCGAGAGGAAGCAGCGCTCCCACCACTCGGACTCCAACAGCTCCTCCGAGTCGGAGAGCCACTCGGAGTCGGAGGGCGAGTCCACAGGGTCCAAGTCCCAGCAGGCTGCACCCGGAGTCAAAGACAAGCCTGTGCGAAAGAAGGAGAGTCTGGCAGATGTGAAAAAGGTACATTGGTCTACTATTGTTGTCTATAATTGCATCATTTTTAGATTTTTAGAGAAGGTTGCTTTGATCCTTGTTGGGGATTTTGATTGATGCAAAGGGAATGTGTGAAACCTTCTGGAATATTCCATGTCCAAGGACTCACTGACTGTCAGCTGCATTTTTTGCATTGTGGTTATAGATGTGGGAGGAGCATCCAGACGTGTACGGGGTCAGGAGGTCAAATCGTAGCAGACAGGAGCCTGCTCGTTTAAACATTGGTGCTGGGGTAAGAATGTGCTCATTAAAATGTGTGTTGAAGTAGTTCTGTTTAAAACTGGTTTGTGCCATATGTCAGCCAACATAGTGCTAACTGCACCATCCGGTCACAGGAGATGGATATGCCTCTTCCAATTTAGCTTTTAGGGGTTCTTCCTTTTCCCTTTTCGGGGTAATGTTTTCTGGATGGTCTCTGCTAATAACCCTTTTTAAATGTCTGGTCCTCGACTCCTCCCCAAGTGTTATTTATCCCATCTAGTGGATATTGTGTGGAAGTGCTGCTACCTCTTTAAAATGCTCAATAGTACGACTGTGTTTGTATTGTGATTTTATTTCAGGGGAGCAGTGACTCTGAAAATGAAAGCCCTAAGAGAAGAGGAACACGGTCTAAGAAAAGAGAGTAAGAACAGATGACTACAGGATATATATTTAAATCCTTGTTGTTGCTATACTATGCAGATGTTTTTTAATTTGTCATATTTTTTGTTAAGTGTAAACATTGAAGCATTTTTGACCATCTTCATTTGTTATTGGGTATCTGTTTGCTTGGGTTGGGTTTATTTTTTTATTTTAAGCTGCAGCTAGCCATAGCTTTATTCAAGCACACACATTTAGTCACTTGATTAAATAACAAAATTGGATTGGTCTGAATTGCAAAAAAATTACAAAAAACAAGTACATTTTACGAGATTTAAAAATTGGCTAAGGGTGAATTTCGAGGGTGAATCTGTATTTCTTTTTGAAAGAAATACCTGGGATGATGACTCTGATGAGGAAGAGGAGGATTCCAGCAGTGCAGACAGTGATCAGGAAGAGAAAGTTAGATCCAGAAGGACTTCCTGCTAGAAGGTAAGAGCGGAGCACTA
The DNA here is from genome assembly GCA_002895965.2 of Coryphaenoides rupestris. Lineage (NCBI taxonomy): Eukaryota > Metazoa > Chordata > Actinopteri > Gadiformes > Macrouridae > Coryphaenoides > Coryphaenoides rupestris. The sequence continues at coordinate 56,353 of PIJE02001841.1, read as the reverse complement.
GCCTGACCACCAGACAGCTACCCACTGGTCCTCTCAGCCTCATCCCATTCCTGTTAATTTCTTATAGTATTATTATTTTACTCTTTCTATCATCTTTATTGTAATATATTTTTCCCTTTTTGTTTAAATTCCTTTTTTTTATTTATTTTTTTAACATTTTCTAGCAGCTTTTATGGGGGAAAAAACAGTGTGGATTTATTTTATTGTTTCGAGTGGCCGATTGCGTCTCTGATCTGTTTACAGACCACAGAGCAAATCAGCAGCCAAGAAACAGTCCCAAAAGGGAAGGAAGTCCAGGAAACAGGCATCATCGGGCGAAGACGAAGATGACGATGATGACGACGACGATGACGACGATGATGATGAAGAAGATACTCCCAAGAGGCAAACTCGGGGAAGGGCCGCAACTAAAGTCAAAAGGTATTTCCTCTACTCTTCTCCTAAGAAATGTATTGAGAATTTGCCTGGGTCCGAACCTCTACTCCACCCTCTCCATGAGTTGACAAAGCATTTAGCCACAGGGGTGCTAACAATGAACCAATGTGTACCACTGGCTGACAGGACGAAAGCCGCTGTCACGTGTTGGATAAAAGGGTCTGCCAAATGCCCTAAATGTAAATGTATGTATATCTCCAGATACACACTCAATTTCTCTGATTGCTCTTCAAAATGTCAACCATTCCTCCTCTATTATCCACACCTCATACATGGGGTCACCCACGTGCAAGTTATCTTTGTGTTTTTTGGACCAATCCTATAATTTGTACGTCCACTATACCGGTGTCCGCTTGCTTTGGAACCATTACATTCTCCTTGCTTTGTTCCTACATCATTAAACCACCCGTGCCCCATCTTGTCTTTGGTTGGTCAGCTACAAGGAGGACCAGCATGACTTTGAGACGGACTCCGACGACCTGATCGAGATGGTGGCCGACGTGGCCGAGGAGCAGCCTGACGACGACAGCGAGACCATCGAGAGGGTGATGGACACGCGGACGGGCAAGAAAGGAGGTAACTTGGTGTCTTCTGTCTATCTATATATAAATGTGAGTTGTTGTTTACATTCTTAATTATATTTAGTCATTGCTCCAAGTAGGTATAGGAATCATGTGTTTTTGATCCACCCCAACCACGTGAAAAACAACTCTTAGGGCAAATGACATGAGCACTGGTCTGCGAGAGATTAAAAAGACGACAGTGAAGCCTGTGAACCTCAGTTCACAGAACCGCAGGCTTCGCCGTCAAACCCAGCTTCCAAAAGAAACGTTTAACTGGAAGTAGAGGAAATCAGTCATAGTGCTAATGTGAAATATAACCGTGTGTTCTGTCCGTATATATTACATACAATAGCCCTCTACCAAATATATTACACACTGTGGTGATTTTAGTTTAACAATATTCACTTGCAATGTTCAAATCAATCAAATATTACAAGGCTGTTATGCAAAACTGTGTGTGTGTGTGTGTGTGTGTGTGTGTGTGTGTGTGTGTGTGTGTGTGTGTGTGTGTGTGTGTGTGTGTGTGTGTGTGTGTGTGTGTGTGTGTGTGTGTGTGTGTGTGTGTGTGTGTGTGTGTGTGTGTGTGTGTGTGTGTTGGACACACATCGGAGTCGTGTTCCCAACTGCTTTATTCGCTATCATTCATTTGTTCATATAATTATAACACCAGTGTGGACTCATTTTAGATTATGTCCTATAAAAAAGTAATTGTGTGTTTTGTTGTTGCTGCCATACAATGCATACAGTCCCAACAACATACATTATTAATCGTTCTTTCAGCCCTCACATGGATGTGTGCACACGCTCAGAGATGATTTCATGTCAATAAAGTGCATTCTAAATCTGTCCCTCAAACGCATCTCTCATCTGATTGCATGTTCAGCTACGGGAGCCGCTACCACTCTGTACTGTGTGGAGGAAAACGGAGACCCAGCGGAGGGCTTCGACCTGGAGAAGGACGAGGGGGAGACCCAGTATCTGATCAAGTGGAAGGGCTGGTCCTACATCCACAACACCTGGGAGAGCATGGACTCCCTGACCCAGCAGAAGGTCAAGGGACTCAAGAAGCTTGATAACTTCATAAGGAAACACGATGAGCTCCAGTCTTGGTAAAAAGAAGAACATGTTTTGGTGTGAAAGAGATTCAATATTTGTTTTCTATTCAAAATAAAGTTGACATTGGCTTTAATTCATTCTCGTCCGTAGGTTGAACAAGGCGTCTCCAGAGGATATAGAGTACCACAACTGCCAACAGGAGCTCTCGTCTGAACTGAGCAAGCAGTTTCATATAGTAGAGCGAGTCATTGGTAAGATGTGCTAAACATTGTATATTATTTCTATTCTGCATACCATTTTTCCCTTTCTTGTGACTGATCTGGTCTGGATCTAACGTCAACGTTCTCATTGACAGCAACAAGGACCGGGAAGACACAAGGGGCTTCAGACTTCCCCTGTAAGTCCCCCTTTCTGCCATTTTTACCATCAGTGTATAGATTGATTTGCTGTAAAGTGTTTGCTATAGTAAAAACATCTATTTGTGGATCCTCAACAGCTCACAATCACAAGTCAGCGTCCTCTTCCAACGAGCCGGAGTACTTATGCAAGTGGATGGGTCTGCCGTATGTGGAGTGTAGCTGGGAGGATGGAGCCCTGATCAAAAAGAAGTTCCCCACCTGTGTAGCCGGCTTCGACAACCGAAACTCCTGCAAGACCGTTCCTTCCAAAGACTGCAAAGTAAGCCGTGGGTCACAACCATTTTGGAAGGATATGACCGCATTTAGGCTTTAGTTAGTTTAGATTTCCTGCGGTATAAGAAGGTGTTATTAAATATTATTAATGCAGTGGTTTGTGACCTATAATTTGCAGGTGTTGAAACAACGGCCGCGATTTGTAGCCCTAAAGGATCAACCGGATTATATCGGAAGTGAAACCCTCGAGCTAAGAGACTATCAGCTGGCTGGACTCAACTGGCTGGCTCACTCCTGGTGCAGGTATGACAATTAACCTCTGTAGGATGTTGTGTCCTTCTATCATTATACTTCTAGACAATGCTTGATATTCTAGTGGTTAGGGTGTTTATATTTGTTATTAAAACATTACCAAGATGAATAAATAATTCTGCCTTAAAAAAATGAATACTTAATACAATTTAATAAATCTAATAAAAAATAAAAATAACAACCGTCATAGTTGTGTACTCACCAACTAATGTGGCTCCGGATGAAGAGGTGGAGAAGTTCTATGGGGGCCTTAGAACGGCGGAGAGAGGTGTCCCGCCTCACAACTTCCTAGCCATTCTGGGAGACTTCAATGCGAGGCTCGGACCAGAGGATGTGCCATTCACGTTCCACAAAACTACCAACCGCAATGGTGAACATCTTGCAGCAAACACCTTGTTCCAGAAGAGAATGGGTAAGAGATGGACCTTCCAGGACCGGGCAACCGGTATGTTAAGACAACTGGATTACATACTGGTGAGGCGCAAATGGAGAAACTCAGTCCTGAACGCTGAACCTTACAGCACGTTCAGCTCAGTGTGCTCTGACCACCGAGTAGTCTCTATGAGGGTGCGACTGAGCCTGAGGGTCCCCAAGCCGTGCTCGAGGACTCGACATGACTGAAAGGCATTCTCAATAAGCCCCGACCTTCAGGCCAGATACACAGTAGAGGTGAGAAATCGCTTTCAGCTGCTGGGTGTGGAGGCGGGGCCTAGTGCAAAGTACGAGCGGTTCATCGCTGTGAACGTGGAGGCTACCAAGAAGTGTGTGCCGGTGATGGCGAAGATCAGCTCCCCAAGGTCCAAGCATCCTGAGGTCGTGGGGGCGCGGGAAAAGCTGGAGGAAGCGCGTCGAAGCTACGATCGCGAGAGGACTGCAGAGAGTCGTGAGGTATTGAATGAGGCCAAACCGCTTCTCTTCAATACGTACGATAACATCAAGGGGGAGGAGCTGATGGAGAAGGTGCAGAGAGTGGAGGCAGCACATGGTGAACAACAGTATGGGGAGTCGTGGAAGATCATAAATGAGATGAGTGGACGTAAAAGATCTAAGGAGGGCCGGGTTGCAGGCAACAGCCCGGAGGAGAGAGTGTCCTCCTGGTTTACTCACTTCCAGAACCTCCTAGGCACCCACCCGACAGTGGATGGAGCAGAGGAGGAGATACCTGCAGTCCTTACGGATCTCAATATTGACGATGGCCCCTTTACACCAGCTGAGTTCGCCAGAGTGAAATCCACCCTGAAGCAGGGCAAAAGTGCTGGGCCGGATGGCATACCCCCAGAGGTCCTTAGAAACTGCGACTTTGACGACATCAGAGCAACCTTGCTCTGATGGAAAACAGCCAGCCCGACATATGGTCTCTCTTTAACATCATCCCAGTGCCTAAATCCGGAGATCTCTCAAAGCCAGATAACTACCGTGGCATCAGTCTGACATGTATCACTGCAAAGATGTACAACCGCATGATACTGAACCGGATACGGGGCACCATCGACCCCTACTTGAGAGAAAACCAAAATGGCTTTCGAGAGGGGAGGTCCACCGTAACCCAGATCTTGGCCTTAAGGAGGATTATCGAAGAGGTGAAAAAAAACAACCTGACAGCAGTTCTGTTTTTTATAGATTTTAAGAAAGCATTAGACTCTATACACAGTGTGATGATGAACATCCTTAAGGCTTACGGTGTCCCTCCCTACCTACTCAGGGCCATAGGGACCATGTACACAAACACAAGAGCCAAGGTAGTGACCCCTGATGGCAACAGCGAGGAGTTTGACATCCTGGCAGGGGGTGTTACAAGGGGACACCCTCGCCCCCTTCCTCTTCATCATAGTCCTGGACTACACACTAAGGCAGGCCATCAATGGACAGGAGCAGGATCTCGGCTTCACCATTACACCCAAGAGGTCAAGAAGATTCCCTGCTGTAGTCCTAACTATGTGCTGGACTATGTGGATGACATCAGCCTTCTATCTGATCGCGCGGACCAAGCTCAGGAGCTCTTGACCAGAGTGGAGACAGTGTGCCAAGGTTGGCTTAAGGCTAAATGCCAAGAAAACTGAGGTCATCACCGACAGCATCCTCCCGGACCATCCACCTCTAGTAACAACAGGAGGCATTGCTCTGAGGGAAGTCAATGACTTAAAATACCTGGGCTCATGGGTCAATTCAACAGAGCAAGACCTTGCTCTGTTGCCATCAGGAAGGCGCTGGCATGGAAGGCTCTGAACGGCATGGCCAGTGTGTGGAACCTCCACACACTCCACTGTCCAACCTCCCTCGGCATATTAAGATCAGCTTCTTCCATGCGACTGTGGAGTCTGTTCTTCTTTATGGCTGTGAATGCTGAAGACCCCCCTGCAGAAGTCTCTGGACGGGTGCTACACCAGAATGCTGTGTGTAGTACTGAACATCAACCCGACCGAGCATGTTACCAACAAGTGTCTGTATGGGGGACTACCGAGGTTAAGTGTGAAAATGGCAGCCAGAAGAATGAGGCTGGCCGGTCACTGCAAGAGGCACCCAGAGCTCCCAGCCAGCAAATTAGTGCTGTGGGAGCCAACACACGGCAAGCGATCGAGAGGGCGTCCCGCACAAACATACGTGGAAGTTCTAAAGAAGGATGTAGGGGCGGAAACAACGACGGAGGAACTTGCTGGATGCATGGAGGATCGGGGGAACTGGAGGACTCGCTGGAGGACTCGCTGGAGGACTCGCTGGAGGGCTCGCTGGAGGGCTCGTCTGAGGACGACATAGTAGTAAATCTGAATATTAACATGGCAAGAAGTTCGGTAAATCTTTCCAATAAGAACATATCACTGTAAAGGGGTAAAAAATATCGTATTAGTTTGAGAACCACTGAGCTAAATGACTAAATGCTAATAGTAGATCGCAAACAAGTGCATGATGTGTTGCATGACGTGTCCGTGTTGCTTGCAGGTGCAACAGCGTCATCCTGGCCGACGAGATGGGGCTGGGCAAGACCATCCAGACCATCTCCTTCCTGTCCTACCTGTTCCACCACCACCAGCTCTATGGGCCCTTCCTGCTGGTGGTGCCCCTGTCCACGCTCACCTCCTGGCAGCGGGAGTTTGAGACCTGGGCGCCCGACATGAACGTGGTGGTGTACATCGGCGACGTCATGAGCAGGAAGACGGTGTGTTCGGGGAAGGAGGGGGGGGGGTCACATGACCTGGTCTGTTGGTTTTATGGGGCATCTCTCTGGGAGTGGTCTGTTAATCTGCGTTTTTTTAATGTTTCCTTTGAATAGATTCGCGACACTGAGTGGGTGAACCATCAGACCAAGAGAATCCGCTTCAACGCACTTTTAACCACGTATGAAATCCTTCTGAAGGACAAGGTAGGTACAACATCCTGTATTGGCAACATGTGCTCTTTGTGTGTGTGTGTGTGTGTGTGTGTGTGTGTGTGTGTGTGTGTGTGTGTGTGTGTGTGTGTGTGTGTGTGTGTGTGTGTGTGTGTGTGTGTGTGTGTGTGTGTGTGTGTGTGTGTGTGTGTGTGTGTATAAATTTGTGGTATGACCCTTGATCCTCACAGGGTGTGCTGGGGAACATCAACTGGGCGTGTCTGGGGGTGGACGAGGCTCACCGGCTGAAGAACGACGACTCCCTTCTGTACAAGACCCTGATCGACTTCAGGTCCAACCACCGGCTCCTCATCACCGGAACGCCCCTGCAGAACTCCCTGAAGGAGCTGTGGTCGCTGCTGCACTTCCTGATGCCGGACAAGTAGGACAGCCGTTCCCTTTTAGAGTATAATCAACTCCACTCTGTCTCAGTTGACTGAACTCTGAATTGGATATTGCAAATAAAGCCGTAACAACCTCCGCCTTGGCGTACTTTTCACCTCCTCTCAGATTCGAGGCCTGGGAGGATTTTGAGGACGAGCACGGGATGGGCAGGGATAACGGCTACCAGAGCCTCCACAAGGTGCTGGAGCCCTTCCTGCTGCGCCGCGTCAAAAAGGACGTGGAGAAGTCCCTGCCGGCCAAGGTGGAGCAGATCCTGCGTGTGGACATGTCTGCCCAGCAGAAAACAATTCTACAAGTACGTTGTGCTTCCTCCCCCCCCAACCCTATTTGCCTCCATATTTGCCACACAGAAATAAACACTTAACCCTTAAGATGTGCAGCAGCTTTTTGAATTTCAAATCATTGCTTTGCTTAGATTGAACATTCAATACATCAGTGACAACCAAGTGTGGTACAGGAGGGAAACGTAGACAAACTATTGCCCCTATTCTGTTTTGTAAAATATCAAATTCAGAGTTTGGAAACATCTATTGTATACAAGCATGTTTTCCATGGTGTTTGGAAAAGATGACTACAGCAGCCAAAATGTTTCCCTCAGTGTGAGAGCGTGGGCCAGAGAGAACTCGATGTCTTTGAAAGCGGGCAAAAAGCCTGAACACACACTCCTACTCAGAGCTGCCTGGACGTCACAGCTCTGCCCCGAGTGCCTCATAACTCTACCAAATCCGGACATCCGCAACCAAATTAGTTTAGAAGGAACTGAGGCTGTGCTCGCAGATCATGTCCAGCGCTGGACAGATCTGTGGGAACAAGTGTGGCGCAATCCGAGCTCCACTGCCTAGCTACCTTCTTCTGGCAATTATTTGGCAGCATAATGGCATGCATAGTCAGAATGGAACAGACATGTTAACAGTTGGATTTTTAAGTTGTATTCTTCTTTTACATAATAATAGCTATTTGTAATAATAGCTATTTGTACACTGATGTCAAATATGGTCTGACAAATCTACCAGGAAGTCAGAAAATTTGAGTTTGGAAAAGTATGACATTTTGAAATGTTAAAAATATGTTGGAATGTGTAGGAACCCTGTTCCCTGCCAGGAAAACATGTCTTCTTAAACTAAAAGTGAGTGACGTGACTTCCTGAACATGTGTTGCCAGGTGGATTCTGACGAGGAACTACAAAGCCCTGTCCAAGAGCAAACGGGGCAGCTCCTCTGGCTTCCTGAACATAGTCATGGAGCTGAAGAAGTGCTGTAACCATGGCTTCCTCATCAAGCAGCCCGAGGAGGGAGACAGTGACACACAGCAGGAGCACCTGCAGGTAAAGTTGGTCATCCTGTGTGCGTGTTTGTGTGGATTCCCGTGCAGGTTTTGAACCTGGTCTCATCTCCCACAGAATGTGGTGAGGGGCAGTGGGAAGCTGGTGCTGCTGGACAAGCTGCTGACCAGACTGAAGGAGCGAGGCAACCGGGTGCTGATCTTCTCCCAGATGGTCAGGATGTTGGACATCCTGGCCGAGTACCTCGCCATGAAGCGCTACACCTTCCAGGTAACGTCTGATTTTGATATGTCATGTCTTTAGGTGTTGTCCATACTGGATTACTTTAGTTGTTGGTGTTGTTGTTTCACAAGAGGGCATCTGCTGCAGAGCGTGCCCAGAGAGGCATGGCAGTGGGATGGTTGGCAGGGCGCTAACGTTCCGATGCTAGCGGTATCAGGTGTCGTCGTGGCCTGGACCGATGTGGTTATTTATATCGACCAGCTATGTGATTTATGCACTGGTGACCACTGGTGAATGGCGGTGCTGGTCACTTGCTGCGGACTCTTTTTAGGGCTGGGCGATATATCGATATTTAAGATATATCGATATATTTTTAAATAAGATATGGAATTAGACCATATCGCATATATCGATATAGTTGAAATTTGCGCTGTAATACTTGCTTCAGGCAAGCCGCTGATCGGAGCTCTCTGCACTGCTTCCCGCGCCTCGGCCCCGCCCCTCCTCTTTCATGCACAGAGGGGGGAGGGACACTCCGGCACTCTTCAACAAACATGGAGAAAGCAACAACGTCTGCGGAGCGTGCGGAGGAGAGCCGCTTGGTTGGTAAAAGACAAAGCAGTGGCTCAATCATTTGGAGATGGTTCGGATACAAACGATCAGACGAGCGACAAAACCGCGCTATGTGTAGGGAGCGCCATAAGCACAGCCAGTGGTGGAAGCACTACGAATCTGTTTCATCACTTAAAAACGTAATATGAAGAGAAGCCACAGGCACAAGCCGTCAAGAACATGTTTATTGAGTTGATAGTCTTGGTTGAGACTGTTCAGATAAGCTGTTAAGTTAACAAAAGAAACAGGTAATCTCAAGCTGATGTTTAAAAACGTTTTTCTTAAACTGAGCACTTTATTTTGTTATCTCTTTATATATAAATGCTGCCCTCAGAAAAAGATTGACCTATTTTATTTTATAGGCTAATTTTATTTGATTTTTTTTTTTATTTAAATGTGTACCTTACGGAGCTTTGTTATACAGTGTTTATGTTTACATTTTATAGTGAGTTTTCAATAAAACTACTCGTATTTGGCTTTGACTTTGACTGAACATTTCATTTCACAGCTCTCACTTTGCGGAAGAAATATCGGGATATATATCGTATATCGATATTCAACCTAAATATATCGGGATATGACTTTTGGTCCATATCGCCCAGCCCTAACTCTTTTACAACACTCTCTTCTATGTAGCTGTTAAAAGATGGGTGGATGGTAGTGTAGCTCTGTGATGATGCCAAGGCGAAAGATGGAAGAAGTCGTGAGGTTTTTAATGTCTTCTCTCCTCTCCAGCGGCTGGACGGCTCTATAAAGGGGGAGATCCGGAAGCAGGCGCTGGACCACTTCAACGCTGAAGGCTCTGAGGTTCGTCTCCTGCAGACCTAATCAGTACACTGTGCTTGTGTTTGTAATACTCATATACTCTAATACTTGGACCTAATGTTTGTTCAAAATCAAATATATCCTTTTATATAAATATAATACTAATCACAGCTAGTTCTCTTCACTTGTCGCGCTAGGATATTTCATGATAACAATAAAAAAAATAAACTAGAAACATTGCTATTGTTAAGGTGCCCACAAGACCTTCATGGGCTATGTTTCATATTTACTGTTTGATATTTGAGTTGTTGTGGGTTTCTGCTTGAGGTCTAACGGTCCCTTGCTATGCGCAGGACTTCTGCTTCCTGCTGTCCACCAGAGCTGGAGGCCTGGGCATCAACCTGGCCTCTGCAGACACCGTGGTCATCTTTGACTCAGACTGGAACCCACAGAATGACCTGCAGGCACAAGCCAGGGCTCACAGGATTGGCCAGAAGAAGCAGGTAACCTCTGACCTTGTTGTTTTGTTGTTGCTGCCAGTGGCGAAAAGAGACAACGTCTGAACTTGGATCCTCACATTCCCCTTGCACAGGTGAACATCTACCGTCTGGTAACCAAGGGAACAGTGGAGGAGGACATCATCGAGAGAGCAAAGAAGAAGATGGTGTTGGACCACCTGGTCATCCAGCGGATGGACACCACGGGTCGCACGGTTCTAGAAAACAACTCCACTCAAGGAAACTCAAAGTGAGCACAGGATAGCTTGTCATTGGTCAACTGCATCATGGGCAGCTTTTCAACATTACACAAATCACAAAGATGCCTCTGTCATTTAATACTACTGCTTCTGTACACAGCTCAAATCCATTCAATAAAGAGGAACTGACGGCCATTCTCAAGTTCGGTGCAGAGGAACTCTTCAAGGAGTCAGAGGGGGAGGAGTCTGAACCACAGGTACTACATTCATTGGCTTCCCCCCCCCACCCAAATAAACTTCCCCTCGAGTGACATTTAAAATTCAACTCTGCATGCTGAACCACAATCTGTTGCCTTTTTTTGTACAGGAGATGGATATCGACGAGATCCTGAGGCTCGCTGAGACCAGGGAGAGTGACCAGGGCTCCAGTGCCACTGATGAGCTGCTTTCTCAGTTCAAGGTCAGTAGCTACAACCTCCCAGTGCTAATACATTCTACCCAGTCCCCTTTCCCCTGAAATATCAAATTGTGTTGCCTCTCCATCTCTTCTTGCAATCCTCTTTTTACATCTTCCCTCCACATTTTTTTGTTGCTTACATTCCCTAAGGGCCTGTTCACACTGTCATTGTTTTTAAAGAATAGCTGTATTTAGAATAAAAGCCTGTGGGAAATTACCAAAAGACGGCCACTTTAAAAAGCAATGGGCCGTGTGGATCACTTCCAAAAGTTGAACCGTGGAAAGTTTCCTGATATTTACGACATGTCAAGTAAAAACTAGCACAATATCAACCACAAAGAAGCCATCTTATCGAACTGACCAATGTTGTCATGGAAACAAAATGTGTCGCCTGACCACATTTTCAGCACAAAATGTGGTCTAGGCATCACTTATTCTTGTTAAAAATGCAGACTGTGTGAACATGCTCCCTAAATCTGCTGAACACCTCGTCTCCCCCCCACTGACCTTCTTCATCGCTGGCTGGTTGGATGCAGGTGGCCAACTTCTCCAGCATGGAGGAGAGTGCCCCGGAGTTGCAGGACAAGAACATCCCCGACTGGGACGACATCATCCCCGAGGACCAGCGGCGAAAGCTGGAGGAGGAGGAGCGCCAGCGGGAGATGGATGACATCTTCATGCTCCCCAGGAGCAGGAGCTCCAACAAGCGGGTGAGGAGGAGGTGTTTGAGGGAAAGTTAGAGAGAGAGTCAAGCATGTATTTTCACCAGACAGAAAATCAGAGTACCTGAAGCTAAACCTTGGTGCACTTGGCTGCATGAGGAATACATTATTTAGTATTTAAACCTGCACTATGTTTTCCCGTCTTCCTGAAATTTGGCGTTCGTGTTTTCCGACTCGTCTGAAGTTGGGGGAAGAGTGGGGCAATGTTGACCAGAATAAAAAGCTCTATAAAAGACTCAAGGATGGGCCTGTTTCTCTCTTGAGAAGCGTCCTAGTTCCGATATTTTGTGACTGGAGTAAGTGGCTGCAGTAGAAAAGTTACATAGTGCAGGTTGAACTACTGATTCCTGGGCAAACTAGTGGTGACCAGTGTCCTCATTGGGTGTCAGGCACGGGCCAACGACAGCGACAGCGACGTCGGCTCCAAGCTCAAGCACCACTCGTCGGGCTCGGAGAGCGAGACGGACGACAGCGACGACGACAAGAAGCCCAAGAGACGAGGCCGCCCCCGGGCCCGCAAAAACAACGTGGAGGGCTTCACCGACGCAGAGATCCGCCGGTAAGACTGCTTCTCACACAACTACACTTGCTATCTTCCAATTGCACTTTAGATGCAAAACTGAACTTCGTATCACCCAATGACTTGCATACTTTAGAATCTAATCATTTGACGGCATTACATGTCAACATTTTGGATCTTCTTCATGAACCGAAGATGACGTTTGTGCTTTCATTTGTTCTTGTCATCGTAGGTTCATTAAGGCCTATAAGAAATTTGGATGTCCACTTGAAAGGTATGTCCATCTAAAGTGGTTTTAACAGATCATACCTTGAATCAAGACTTGCCTCGTTTTGATCCCATTGTATCGATCTGTGACGAAGTTCCTTCCCTTGTCTCTGGTTGCTCCTCCCCAGGCTAGAGGCCATCGCTCGAGACTCTGAGCTGGTGGACAAGTCGATTGCAGACCTGAAGAGGCTGGCGGAGCTGATCCACTCTAGCTGTGTGGCCGCAGTGCAGGAGCATGAAGAGCACCTGAAGGAGAACCCCTCAGAAGGTGGGCCCATGCTACACCTCCAGGCCAGAGAACATGGCGGTGTTTTTCTATAATGTTTAAGAATTTTTCCGAGTTTGGAAACAAACAAATATGCAGTGAACTTCACCCTCTGTGTGCTTCGGGCCTTTTAGTCCTACACAACTGGCATGAATACACTTGACAATAATACTGCACCATATCATATAAAGCTTGGCCCATCATTTTTGTATTTTATTACCTTTTATTTCTGGACAATTTGGCGGCTCAACTCGCTAATGCTCTAAACGTGTACGCAATATACCTTTTGGCGACCCAGGTTCGATTCCAACCAGTAAGATATGCTATCTTTATGTGATTCTAATAAATCCATCCAAATATAAAATTCCCCATCTTCCGTCCCCTTAGCAAAGGTCCGGGAAAGCGGCGGGGATTAACATCAAGATCTCCGGGGTCCAGGTCAACGCGAAGTCCATTATCCAGCACGAGGAAGAATTTGAGCCGCTGCACAAAGCCGTCCCCTCCGACCCGGCAGAGAGAAACAAGTAAGCCAGCGCCCCCGCCGGGCGCATCCCAGCCAAGGGTCCCACAGACGGAGATCAGTGTGAACAACACGCCTGGTTCTCCTGACAATGTAAACCCAAAGCCCTCATCTTGTTTGACTCCAGGTTCCAGCTGACCTACAGGGTCAAGATAGCCCATTTCGACGTGGACTGGGAGATCCAGGAGGATGTCCAGCTCCTGCTGGGTATCTACGAACACGGCTTCGGGAACTGGGATCTGATCAAGACCGACCCGGACCTCAAACTGGCTGATAAGGCAAATGTCAACAATACCGCTTGCAGGGAGGGGGGAGGGGTGGGACTGTGCTGTGTGTGCATGTGTAATGGTAATACAAGCTGATTAACATCCAATGCTTGTCGCCGTGGTCCAGATTCTCCCCCGCTGACCCGAGCAAGAAGCCCCAGGGCAAGCAGCTGCAGACCAGAGCCGACTACCTGCTGAAGCTGCTCAAGAAGGAGCTGGACAGTAGTGACACGTCCAAGACTGGGGAAGCGGTGTGTGCTCCTCAACACCTGTACCTTCTGATGTGTTTGATTCGTTACTTGTGTCTTGTGTGGCGCGATTGACCCGAACATCCTATGAGCTGCCAGTTTTGTTCAATTCAATCCGTGGTCCGCAGACAAAGGTGAAAAAGCGTAAACCGCGGGTGAAGAAGGAGAAGGTGAAGGAGGAGCCGGGCAACCGATGCCTCCTCACCGCGCCTGTCCGACAACCCCTCGGAGGAAGGAGAGGTCAAGGTGCGTCGTCACAGCAACGCCGCCGCTGCCGCCTCGTCTCCCGCCAGTCGCTCATGAGTGTTACTGTGTGTAATGTGGTGTGTGTGTATCACTGCAAAGATGTGCAACCGCATGATACTGAACCGGATACGGGGCGCCATCGACCCCTACTTGAGAGAAAACCAAAATGGCTTTCGAGAGGGGAGGTCCACCGTAACCCAGATCTTGGCCTTAAGGAGGATTATCGAAGAGGTGAAAAAGAACAACCTGACAGCAGTTCTGTGTTTTATAGATTTTAAGAAAGCATTTGACTCTATACACAGAGGTGTGATGATGAATATCCTTAAGGCTTACGGTGTGTCCCCCTACCTACTCAGGGCCATAGGGACCATGTACACAAACACAAGAGCCAAGGTAGTGACCCCTGATGGCAACAGCGAGGAGTTTGACATCCTGGCGGGGGTGTTACAAGGGGACACCCTCGCCCCCTTCCTCTTCATCATAGTCCTGGACTACACACTAAGGCAGGCCATCAATGGACAGGAGCAGGATCTCGGCTTCACCATTACACCCAAGAGGTCAAGAAGATTCCCTGCTGTAGTCCTAACGGACCTGGACTATGCGGATGACATCAGCCTTCTATCTGATCGTGCGGACCAAGCTCAGGAGCTCTTGACCAGAGTGGAGACAGAGTGTGCCAAGGTTGGCCTAAGGCTAAATGCCAAGAAAACTGAGGTCATCACCTACAACATCCTCCCGGACCATCCACCTCTAGTAACAACAGGAGGCACTGCTCTGAGGGAAGTCAATGACTTCAAATACCTGGGCTCATGGGTCAACTCAACAGAGCAAGACCTTAAAGTGAGGAAGGCGCTGGCATGGAAGGCTCTGAACGGCATGGCCAGTGTGTGGAACTCCAACCTCCCTCGGCATATTAAGATCAGCTTCTTCCATGCGACTGTGGAGTCCGTTCTTCTTTATGGCTGTGAATGCTGGACCCTGAAGCCCCCCCTGCAGAAGTCTCTGGACGGGTGCTACACCAGAATGCTGTGTGTAGTACTGAACATCAACCCGACCGAGCACGTTACCAACAAGTGTCTGTACGGGGGACTACCGAGGTTAAGTGTGAAAATAGCAGCCAGAAGAATGAGGCTGGCCGGTCACTGCAAGAGGCACCCAGAGCTCCCAGCCAGCAAATTAGTGCTGTGGGAGCCAACACACGGCAAGCGATCGAGAGGGCGTCCCGCACAAACATACGTGGACGTTCTAAAGAAGGATGTAGGGGCGGAAACAACGACGGAGGAACTTGCTGGATGCATGGAGGATCGGGGGAACTGGAGGACTCGCTGGAGGACTCGCTGGAGGACTCGCTGGAGGGCTCGCTGGAGGGCTCGTCTGAGGACGACATAGTAGTAAATCTGAATATTAACATGGCAAGAAGTTCGGTAAATCTTTCCAATAAGAACATATCACTGTAAAGGGGTAAAAAATATCGTATTAGTTTGAGAACCACTGAGCTAAATGACTAAATGCTAATAGTAGATCGCAAACAAGTGCATGATGTGTTGCATGACGTGTCCGTGTTGCTTGCAGGTGCAACAGCGTCATCCTGGCCGACGAGATGGGGCTGGGCAAGACCATCCAGACCATCTCCTTCCTGTCCTACCTGTTCCACCACCACCAGCTCTATGGGCCCTTCCTGCTGGTGGTGCCCCTGTCCACGCTCACCTCCTGGCAGCGGGAGTTTGAGACCTGGGCGCCCGACATGAACGTGGTGGTGTACATCGGCGACGTCATGAGCAGGAAGACGGTGTGTTCGGGGAAGGAGGGGGGGGGGTCACATGACCTGGTCTGTTGGTTTTATGGGGCATCTCTCTGGGAGTGGTCTGTTAATCTGAGTTTTTTTAATGTTTCCTTTGAATAGATTCGCGACACTGAGTGGGTGAACCATCAGACCAAGAGAATCCGCTTCAACGCACTTTTAACCACGTATGAAATCCTTCTGAAGGACAAGGTAGGTACAACATCCGTATTAGTGTTGTGTGTGTGTGTGTGTGTGTGTGTGTGTATAAATTTGTGGTATGACCCTTGATCCTCACAGGGTGTGCTGGGGAACATCAACTGGGCGTGTCTGGGGGTGGACGAGGCTCACCGGCTGAAGAACGACGACTCCCTTCTGTACAAGACCCTGATCGACTTCAGGTCCAACCACCGGCTCCTCATCACCGGAACGCCCCTGCAGAACTCCCTGAAGGAGCTGTGGTCGCTGCTGCACTTCCTGATGCCGGACAAGTAGGACAGCCGTTCCCTTTTAGAGTATAATCAACTCCACTCTGTCTCAGTTGACTGAACTCTGAATTGGATATTGCAAATAAAGCCGTAACAACCTCCGCCTTGGCGTACTTTTCACCTCCTCTCAGATTCGAGGCCTGGGAGGATTTTGAGGACGAGCACGGGATGGGCAGGGATAACGGCTACCAGAGCCTCCACAAGGTGCTGGAGCCCTTCCTGCTGCGCCGCGTCAAAAAGGACGTGGAGAAGTCCCTGCCGGCCAAGGTGGAGCAGATCCTGCGTGTGGACATGTCTGCCCAGCAGAAACAATTCTACAAGTACGTTGTGCTTCCTCCCCCCCAACCCTATTTGCCTCCATATTTGCCACACAGAAATAAACACTTAACCCTTAAGATGTGCAGCAGCTTTTTGAATTTCAAATCATTGCTTTGCTTAGATTGAACATTCAATACATCAGTGACAACCAAGTGTGGTACAGGAGGGAAACGTAGACAAACTATTGCCCCTATTCTGTTTTGTAAAATATCAAATTCAGAGTTTGGAAACATCTATTGTATACAAGCATGTTTTCCATGGTGTTTGGAAAAGATGACTACAGCAGCCAAAATGTTTCCCTCAGTGTGAGAGCGTGGGCCAGAGAGAACTCGATGTCTTTGAAAGCGGGCAAAAAGCCTGAACACACACTCCTACTCAGAGCTGCCTGGACGTCACAGCTCTGCCCCGAGTGCCTCATAACTCTACCAAATCCGGACATCCGCAACCAAATTAGTTTAGAAGGAACTGAGGCTGTGCTCGCAGATCATGTCCAGCGCTGGACAGATCTGTGGGAACAAGTGTGGCGCAATCCGAGCTCCACTGCCTAGCTACCTTCTTCTGGCAATTATTTGGCAGCATAATGGCATGCATAGTCAGAATGGAACAGACATGTTAACAGTTGGATTTTTAAGTTGTATTCTTCTTTTACATAATAATAGCTATTTGTAATAATAGCTATTTGTACACTGATGTCAAATATGGTCTGACAAATCTACCAGGAAGTCAGAAAATTTGAGTTTGGAAAAGTATGACATTTTGAAATGTTAAAAGTATGTTGGAATGTGTAGGAACCCTGTTCCCTGCCAGGAAAACATGTCTTCTTAAACTAAAAGTGAGTGACGTGACTTCCTGAACATGTGTTGCCAGGTGGATTCTGACGAGGAACTACAAAGCCCTGTCCAAGAGCAAACGGGGCAGCTCCTCTGGCTTCCTGAACATAGTCATGGAGCTGAAGAAGTGCTGTAACCATGGCTTCCTCATCAAGCAGCCCGAGGAGGGAGACAGTGACACACAGCAGGAGCACCTGCAGGTAAAGTTGGTCATCCTGTGTGCGTGTTTGTGTGGATTCCCGTGCAGGTTTTGAACCTGGTCTCATCTCCCACAGAATGTGGTGAGGGGCAGTGGGAAGCTGGTGCTGCTGGACAAGCTGCTGACCAGACTGAAGGAGCGAGGCAACCGGGTGCTGATCTTCTCCCAGATGGTCAGGATGTTGGACATCCTGGCCGAGTACCTCGCCATGAAGCGCTACACCTTCCAGGTAACGTCTGATTTTGATATGTCATGTCTTTAGGTGTTGTCCATACTGGATTACTTTAGTTGTTGGTGTTGTTGTTTCACAAGAGGGCATCTGCTGCAGAGCGTGCCCAGAGAGGCATGGCAGTGGGATGGTTGGCAGGGCGCTAACGTTCCGATGCTAGCGGTATCAGGTGTCGTCGTGGCCTGGACCGATGTGGTTATTTATATCGACCAGCTATGTGATTTATGCACTGGTGACCACTGGTGAATGGCGGTGCTGGTCACTTGCTGCGGACTCTTTTACAACACTCTTCTATGTAGCTGTTAAAAGATGGGTGGATGGTAGGTGTAGCTCTGTGATGATGCCAAGGCGAAAGATGGAAGAAGTCGTGAGGTTTTTAATGTCTTCTCTCCTCTCCAGCGGCTGGACGGCTCTATAAAGGGGGAGATCCGGAAGCAGGCGCTGGACCACTTCAACGCTGAAGGCTCTGAGGTTCGTCTCCTGCAGACCTAATCAGTACACTGTGCTTGTGTTTGTAATACTCATATACTCTAATACTTGGACCTAATGTTTGTTCAAAATCAAATATATCCTTTTATATAAATATAATACTAATCACAGCTAGTTCTCTTCACTTGTCGCGCTAGGATATTTCATGATAACAATAAAAAAAATAAACTAGAAACATTGCTATTGTTAAGGTGCCCACAAGACCTTCATGGGCTATGTTTCATATTTACTGTTTGATATTTGAGTTGTTGTGGGTTTCTGCTTGAGGTCTAACGGTCCCTTGCTATGCGCAGGACTTCTGCTTCCTGCTGTCCACCAGAGCTGGAGGCCTGGGCATCAACCTGGCCTCTGCAGACACCGTGGTCATCTTTGACTCAGACTGGAACCCACAGAATGACCTGCAGGCACAAGCCAGGGCTCACAGGATTGGCCAGAAGAAGCAGGTAACCTCTGACCTTGTTGTTTTGTTGTTGCTGCCAGTGGCGAAAAGAGACAACGTCTGAACTTGGATCCTCACATTCCCCTTGCACAGGTGAACATCTACCGTCTGGTAACCAAGGGAACAGTGGAGGAGGACATCATCGAGAGAGCAAAGAAGAAGATGGTGTTGGACCACCTGGTCATCCAGCGGATGGACACCACGGGTCGCACGGTTCTAGAAAACAACTCCACTCAAGGAAACTCAAAGTGAGCACAGGATAGCTTGTCATTGGTCAACTGCATCATGGGCAGCTTTTCAACATTACACAAATCACAAAGATGCCTCTGTCATTTATTACTACTGCTTCTGTACACAGCTCAAATCCATTCAATAAAGAGGAACTGACGGCCATTCTCAAGTTCGGTGCAGAGGAACTCTTCAAGGAGTCAGAGGGGGAGGAGTCTGAACCACAGGTACTACATTCATTGGCTTCCCCCCCACCCAAATAAACGTTCCCTCGAGTGACATTTAAAATTCAACTCTGCATGCTGAACCACAATCTGTTGCCTTTTTTTTGTACAGGAGATGGATATCGACGAGATCCTGAGGCTCGCTGAGACCAGGGAGAGTGACCAGGGCTCCAGTGCCACTGATGAGCTGCTTTCTCAGTTCAAGGTCAGTAGCTACAACCTCCCAGTGCTAATACATTCTACCCAGTCCCCTTTCCCCTGAAATATCAAATTGTGTTGCCTCCTCCATCTCTTCTTGCATCCTCTTTTTACATCTTCCCTCCACATTTTTTTGTTGCTTACATTTCCCTAAGGGCCTGTTCACACTGTCATTGTTTTTAAAGAATAGCTGTATTTAGAATAAAAGCCTGTGGGAAATTACCACAAGACAGCCACTTTTAAAAAGCAATGGGCCGTGTGGATCACTTCCAAAAGTTGAACCGTGGAAAGTTTCCTGATATTTACGACATGTCAAGTAAAAACTAGCACAATATCAACCACAAAGAAGCCATCTTATCGAACTGACCAATGTTGTCATGGAAACAAAATGTGTCGCCTGACCACATTTTCAGCACAAAATGTGGTCTAGGCATCACTTATTCTTGTTAAAAATGCAGACTGTGTGAACATGCTCCCTAAATCTGCTGAACACCTCGTCTCCCCCCCACTGACCTTCTTCATCGCTGGCTGGTTGGATGCAGGTGGCCAACTTCTCCAGCATGGAGGAGAGTGCCCCGGAGTTGCAGGACAAGAACATCCCCGACTGGGACGACATCATCCCCGAGGACCAGCGGCGAAAGCTGGAGGAGGAGGAGCGCCAGCGGGAGATGGATGACATCTTCATGCTCCCCAGGAGCAGGAGCTCCAACAAGCGGGGTGAGGAGGAGGTGTTTGAGGGAAGTTAGAGAGAGAGTCAAGCATGTATTTTCACCAGACAGAAAATCAGAGTACCTGAAGCTAAACCTTGGTGCACTTGGCTGCATGAGGAATACATTATTTAGTATTTAAACCTGCACTATGTTTTCCCGTCTTCCTGAAATTGGCGTTCGTGTTTTCCGACTCGTCTGAAGTTGGGGGAAGAGTGGGGCAATGTTGACCAGAATAAAAAGCTCTATAAAAGACTCAAGGATGGGCCTGTTTCTCTCTTGAGAAGCGTCCTAGTTCCGATATTTTGTGACTGGAGTAAGTGGCTGCAGTAGAAAAGTTACATAGTGCAGGTTGAACTACTGATTCCTGGGCAAACTAGTGGTGACCAGTGTCCTCATTGGGTGTCAGGCACGGGCCAACGACAGCGACAGCGACGTCGGCTCCAAGCTCAAGCACCACTCGTCGGGCTCGGAGAGCGAGACGGACGACAGCGACGACGACAAGAAGCCCAAGAGACGAGGCCGCCCCCGGGCCCGCAAAAACAACGTGGAGGGCTTCACCGACGCAGAGATCCGCCGGTAAGACTGCTTCTCACACAACTACACTTGCTATCTTCCAATTGCACTTTAGATGCAAAACTGAACTTCGTATCACCCAATGACTTGCATACTTTAGAATCTAATCATTTGACGGCATTACATGTCAACATTTTGGATCTTCTTCATGAACCGAAGATGACGTTTGTGCTTTCATTTGTTCTTGTCATCGTAGGTTCATTAAGGCCTATAAGAAATTTGGATGTCCACTTGAAAGGTATGTCCATCTAAAGTGGTTTTAACAGATCATACCTTGAATCAAGACTTGCCTCGTTTTGATCCCATTGTATCGATCTGTGACGAAGTTCCTTCCTTGTCTCTGGTTGCTCCTCCCCAGGCTAGAGGCCATCGCTCGAGACTCTGAGCTGGTGGACAAGTCGATTGCAGACCTGAAGAGGCTGGCGGAGCTGATCCACTCTAGCTGTGTGGCCGCATGCAGGAGCATGAAGAGCACCTGAAGGAGAACCCCTCAGAAGGTGGGCCCATGCTACACCTCCAGGCCAGAGAACATGGCGGTGTTTTTCTATAATGTTTAAGAATTTTCCGAGTTTGGAAACAAACAAATATGCAGTGAACTTCACCCTCTGTGTGCTTCGGGCCTTTTAGTCCTACACAACTGGCATGAATACACTTGACAATAATACTGCACCATATCATATAAAAGCTTGGCCCATCATTTTGTATTTTATTACCTTTTATTTCTGGACAATTTGGCGGCTCAACTCGCTAATGCGCTAAACGTGTACGCAATATACCTTTTGGCGACCCAGGTTCGATTCCAACCAGTAAGATATGCTATCTTTATGTGATTCTAATAAATCCATCCAAATATAAAAATTCCCCATCTTCCGTCCCCTTAGCAAAAGGTCCGGGAAAGCGGCGGGGGATTAACATCAAGATCTCCGGGGTCCAGGTCAACGCCAAGTCCATTATCCAGCACGAGGAAGAATTTGAGCCGCTGCACAAAGCCGTCCCCTCCGACCCGGCAGAGAGAAACAAGTAAGCCAGCGCCCCCGCCGGGCCGCATCCCAGCCAAGGGTCCCACAGACGGAGATCAGTGTGAACAACACGCCTGGTTCTCCTGACAATGTAAACCCAAAGCCCTCATCTTGTTTGACCTCCAGGTTCCAGCTGACCTACAGGGTCAAGATAGCCCATTTCGACGTGGACTGGGAGATCCAGGAGGACGTCCAGCTCCTGCTGGGTATCTACGAACACGGCTTCGGGAACTGGGATCTGATCAAGACCGACCCGGACCTCAAACTGGCTGATAAGGCAAATGTCAACAATACCGCTTGCAGGGAGGGGGGGAGGGGTGGACTGTGCTGTGTGTGCATGTGTAATGGTAATACAAGCTGATTAACATCCAATGCTTGTCGCCGTGGTCCAGATTCTCCCCGCTGACCCGAGCAAGAAGCCCCAGGGCAAGCAGCTGCAGACCAGAGCCGACTACCTGCTGAAGCTGCTCAAGAAGGAGCTGGACAGTAGTGACACGTCCAAGACTGGGGAAGCGGTGTGTGCTCCTCAACACCTGTACCTTCTGATGTGTTTGATTCGTTACTTGTGTCTTGTGTGCGCGATGACCCGAACATCCTATGAGCTGCCAGTTTGTTCAATTCAATCCGTGGTCCGCAGACAAAGGTGAAAAAGCGTAAACCGCGGGTGAAGAAGGAGAAGGTGAAGGAGGAGCCGGGCAACGATGCCTCCTCACCGCGCCTGTCCGACAACCCCTCGGAGGAAGGAGAGGTCAAGGTGCGTCGTCACAGCAACGCCGCCGCTGCCGCCTCGTCTCCCGCCAGTCGCTCATGAGTGTTACTGTGTGTAATGTGGTGTGGTGTGGTTATGGTATCCATCTTGTCTTTTTGAACAGGATGATGGAACTGAGAACTCTCCCGCCAAGAAGAGGCCGAAGAAGAAGGACAACAAGGAGAACAAGGAGAAGCAGGGGACCCCCAAGAAGGAGAAGGACGGGGACAAGGACAAGAAGGGACCCAAGCCCAAAAAGGAGAAGGTAGTTCACCAGATGCTCTCGGACACCAACGACTACGGAACATGTTCTGAGTGCAACGATCCAAGTATAGACGTGCATAAAGCACAAAAGTCGATATTTATCATTAATAAATATCTTATTGTGATCTTATTTGACCTTTTTTTTGGGTTGCTAATTTCAGGCGAAAGCTGCAAAGGGGCGGAAGACCCAGGGGCCGGTGCACATCACGGCGGGCTCCGACCCCATCCCCATCGGGGAGGAGGACGATGACGAGCTGGACCAGGACACCTTCAGCGTTGTGAGTGGACATCGTTTGCCCTGGAAGTCGACCAGATATTCTACCCCCGCTGTTCTGCGCGTCCAAACAAGGGTCCCTGCTTACGTGCATTCTGTGTGTTTCTCCAAGTGTAAGGAGCGCATGCGGCCGGTGAAGAAGGCTCTGAAGCAGCTGGACAAGCCGGACGAGGGTCTGTCGGACCAGGACCAGCTGCAGCACACGCGCACTTGCCTGCTGAAGATCGGCGACCGCATCACCGAGTGCCTTAAAGCCTACAGCGACCCTGAGCACGCCAAGACCTGGCGGCGGTGAGCTCCAGCGATGCGCACTCTCAGTCAAGCGTTCAATTGTTATTGTGTGTGTGTGTTTGGGTCTGTGTCTTGAATTACGATCTAATTTATGGTTATTCTCTAGTTCATTTGTTGTTGTTTTTTTGGGGGGCAGGAATCTTTGGATTTTCGTGTCCAAGTTCACAGAGTTCGGCGCGAGGAAGCTTCACAAGCTGTATAAGATGGCGCAGAAGAAGCGCTCCCATGAGGAGGAGGTGGGTACCGCCGAACGCAAAACACATTGTGGGTGTGCTGTGAAACCTGCTAGTGCTCCCCACTGACCCCTGCCCCCTGGGGCCCCTGTTACAGAAGGAACACAAGAAGCGGGAGGACTCGGGACGGGGGAAGCCCTTCCGGCCGGAGACATCCGCCTCCAGCCGCGACTCGGCCGGCATGCAGCAGTCATCCAAGAACTCCCAGCCCTCCCAGTCCCAGGGCCCCCACGCGCACCACAGGGACCCCTACAACCCGGCCGCCAAGCGCCACTTTGGAAACGACGGTAGGTTCAGTCCCCGGTGTACACCGCCTAAACCTGGTACCCCCACCTTGAGGCCAAAGTCTTCTATACCTATATAGGTCATTTAATATCTCGATGACCATATAGGCCTATATCACAATATAGATGGTTTTTATACATGATTTCTGGCAATTCAATAAAAACACATTGTAAAGCCTACTACTAAGCCTCATACTTCTGTATACACAATGAGATTTCTGATCAATAATAATCCGTAATGTGGATATAATGACTTGCTGGGTTAAAGGCAAATAATAGAACATTCTGGTAAGCTCTGAAAATGACATCACGACTGTAATGCAGCCTTTGAAACCAGGAGAAGACAGTCTTGTATCACAATATCAATATAATATCCATATACTGCCCAGCCCTACCCCATCACTAATATTCCTTCACAAACCCAACTGCAGAGCTGTCTTTTTCGTGTTTGGAGCGTAAGTGCATTTAAAAGCTTTCTAAAATTAAGCGAACCATATTTCGACACAGACCGAGGTGACTGGCAGAGGGAGCGTAAGTACGGTTACCCCGGCAACAGTAACCAACCCTGGCAAGGAGACCGGCATCACCCCTACGACCCCCACCGCTATAAAGATCACTACGACCGCCGTCCGCACGGAGACTCTTACCGCAGCTCAGGAGGTTACCGCAACAACAGCTCCCCGCGGAAACGATCCTACGACCAGTACGGCAACGACCGAGATCACCGGGCTCATCGGCCTTATTACGAAAGGTGAGCTGCACCCGGAACCTCACTTGTTGTCCTGTCATGTTGTCGATAGGTGCAGAACACTTCCTCCAAACGACGAGCGTCAACAGTTGTGTCCAGCTAACTAGTATCAAATCTCAAATTTCAAAGTACTCCATGGGGTAATATGGGTTCACTATGAAATCTACCAACCAATTCAATTCAATTCAATTCAATTTTATTTGTATAGTCCTGAATCACAAGACAGTCTCAAAGGGCTTTACAGGCCAGATTGTTATGGGCCAAACGTGATTTATGACACCCCCCTAGCCCAAGCCCCCCTAAGGGCAAGAAACGACTCCCTTAATTAACAAGGAAGAAATCTCGAGGAGGAACCTCAGAGTGGGGGATCCCTCCTTCCAGGGATGGTTCAGAGTGCAATAGGTGTCATACGGGCATTTAAAAACAGGGGTAACAAAGCATGACAAAATGCAACTGACAAAGTACAAATAGTAAATGAAATAGTAATAATGTGATGGGGTGCTGGCTGGAGAGCAAGCTGGTAGCCGTCAGGTGAGGTGGCCAGGTATCCAGTCACGATCACAGCAGCACCCTAGATAATGGAGACAACATGATGGTTAGATGGAGCACAGTAAGCAGGAAACATACAAGTATCCTCAGACCTAGTACCCATCGGCAGCTAGGGTAGGCTTGTGCTAACGGTATTGATTTAGCTGTAAATTAGAGCTTTTAAACCAAACTTTATTGCAACGACGAAACAAGAAATATAATGTTTTTCAAATAAGTCATGACACAACCATAACAGACTTGACACCATTGGGATCGCGCACACGCTACACTAACTGCAAACTGCTTTGTTAGATTCCAGTGTGCCCCTGCATCGTCGGCACCCGGTGAACGTCTTTGTAGCTAATGTTGTACCCCCCCCACACACACACACACACAGCAGGCATCCGGACGCCAAGCGGCGGCGCTCGGATGAGTTCCGCACCCCCAACTACCACCAGAGCCGTGACGGCCCCCCGGCACCTCCCACTCAGGACTACAGGAGGCCTTCGGACCACCGGTCCCCCGGCAGCACGGGCCCCGAGCACTACAGGCCCTTCCACCCCGACAAGCCCCCCGGCCAGCTGGACCCCCGCTCCCCACAGGCCCAGAAGTCCCCGCAGGACTCCCGCTCTCCACTAGAGCGTCCCACTGAGCAGCAGCAGCAGCAGAAGGCTGGTGGGGACTCCAACTGGAACAACAGGAAACCCTTGTAGGAGCCAGGCTTGTGGGGTTTGGGGGGCACCAGGACCACCACCAGAACCATGGGGTCTTGGCCAGGACCACCAGCACCCACGGGATCTTAGCCAGGTCTACTGGGCCCTGCTGGCTACCCACCCAGACCAAGAAGCTCTCAAGCTCCTAGTTGGAGAGGGAATCCCCCAAATACACACTTTTTACCAGCACAACTATGAAACTATGATGCTCCCTCCTCCTTCGAGTGCTTGTGAATATTAACATTTAAATTAAAAGAAAAAAAGCTAAATAAGTAGAATGTGTCTATTTAATTGAAATACTAAATTGGACTGAATGCTCTGTTCAGTCCAAGTTCTGACTGTGTGAAGCTCCAGGATGCTTGGTCCCGTGGACTATAATCCGATGGACCCGTCGTGGACCTGTGAACAGAAGAGACTGAATGTTGTGAATCCTCAAAGTGCCTCCAGTGTTTTGGCCTTGTGACCCCGTACACACGTATGATGAGGCCAGTCCTAACCAAGTCATCCACACGGACACTCCATTCATCCTGTGAAGCTCAACGTTTCGCCAATATGGTTGTCATGTCAATCATCGTTGTTATTTTTTTTCGTGTGCACCTTCGATTGTTTATCTCGACCATAATGCCAAACCATTTGACCGGTTGTCATTTCGTATCAGGGAATGTTTGCTCTTCTAATATGGGAATGGCGTAATTTTTTTTTCTTTTTATTGTTTTCGGAACAATATTTAAATGAAGTGGATAGCGAATTCTCTGACTGCGTTTCAACCTGTTCGTTGACAATGCTTGAGCGAAGTAATCTATTCCTTGTGTGTCAATAATCATTGTCGTTATCTAAATCCTTTCAAAGATCTCCTCTCACTTCAGCAACTTTCTCTGTGGCCGGCGTCCCGGCCTCGGCGCTCTACGGACAGTATTTCATATAACTCGTGCAAATCGTTCAAACACTACGAGCTAAGTCAGGGGGAAAGCTCCATTATGTGTTGTCGTCAAAAAATGGTACATGCTATATTTAAACATTAGTTATATCTTGCTATTTTGCGCCACATCTTCAAGTATTTAAAAAGTTCAACTCCTATCAACGGTTTCGCTTTCCTCTTTTTGTTTTAGTTTTTTGTGATTTTGCAAATGTTTGTGTGTTGGAGCAGGAGCAGGGAGAGGGGGGCTGCTGGTGCAGGGGAGGCGGTGGCGGGCGGTCGTGTTCGCAGCCTCCGCCTCGCCAGGCTGGCTGTCTGTTGCCGTGCCAAAATCAAAGAGACTGATTCTGCTCCAGCTCTCATCCATCTCCTCGCTGCCCTTCTCCTTTATGCATGTGTCGCCTTCTCTATTTGTGCCTTATTTCTGTGTCATGTGTGTGTGTGTGTTTTGTGGGTGGGGGTGGCGTGCTTAGGAGGAAGTATTCAAGTTACATTGATGGGGACGTTTGCTTCACGGTATTGAATGGGACCTGGTAGAGGGGACCACTTGTTCTGTTGCTTTTTGGACAGTGTGGTTCTGCAAACTCCTGACAGATTAGCTCATGGGAATCCCGAGAGTTAAAAGAAAGATTTATTGTGAAATGTATTAGATTGAATAGCCAACACAACCTTCTTCCACAGTACGCTAGCATACAGTACTTGTATTTCATGTTCTTTAAACAAGCCTAAATAATTTATATTTGTGACAAGACCACTCTCCATGGTAAATGTACTGTATATATGTTTATAGACATATTAAATACAACTTTGTTACGTAATGCTATGGACTTTTTTTTGCATGTACATAATCGATTTTCCACGAAAAAGAAAGATCCCCTGATAAATATAGCTGCAGGCAGCAATGCGGGGTCCTACTAACATGGCCAAGCTTGATGAGGACTTCTTATCTATTGACCTAGACATTGCACATTAACCCTTGTGTTCAGGTCATGTTTTTGTTTCTCATCCAATGTTCGTGGGTCTGGTGGACCCACCGCATTATTGAGTTTTTAAATCAATAAAGCCATAACAACTTAAGATGTTTACTTTATCTCAATTACAAGCAATATAGACAGCATATATGGTTAATATTTGCCATTTACCTGTTAGATCACATGTATCAATAAGAGCACTTTAAAACAATGTAAATTAATATTATTATATCCTCATACTGTTGAGTCAAATTGGAGTTTTGTATAAAGAAGAGGAAATATAAACTCAAAGAAACAAACACAAACAAAGAAATTGGGATCAGCTGGGTGGAACTAATCTGCTCCCGCCGCGTTCCTACACGGACCACAAAGAGGGACGGACTCAGTACCGACAAGCGCACATTAAACAACACATCAAACAAATGTTGTGTGAACTGATGCTTTAAGACGCCGCTGAGACCTTCAGCAAAAAGTGCAGAACCTGATCCTTCTATAAAATCCGAGTGGCAGCCGGTAAGATGAAGAACTTTAATGAATAAAGAGACCGCTGAATCCTGCTGCTGCTTGTTGGGCTAGCATTAGCTGTAGCCACGGAGACGAGCAGATTCTACGTTTGGCTCATCAATGTAACCCTTTAATTATGACGTCATTATCGAGTCAAAAGTCGAGTGCGCAGAAGATTAATGTGAGAGCAGAATTCCCCCTGCGGACACACGGATTTAATGTGCTCACACACGGATTTAATGTGTTCACACGGATTTAATGTGCGGTTGTGTAGGCATAGCTACGATCATAGACATACATAGACGCCGCATTGTCTGTGTTGGCCCGTTGCTGCGTCCGCCCTGTAGTACACTTACACAATACAAGTACACTTGGAAACTGGGGGTTTTCTGAATAAAAAGCACTAACGTTTACATTTAACTGATTTTGATTAATCGTTTTTATATTCAATGATTTATATTAATTTAAGTAGCCTACTAATTATGACAATCATTGAGACAAATGAACAAAGTCTGCAAATCAAAATAATAAGACATTGCAACTGGCAGTGAGACTGCTTTTTTCTTTTAGCAGTGAAAAGATAGATGTACTCATGACAGAAAATTATAGACAATTATTTTATTGTATACAATAACATTTCATGGTAAAAAAATGTTAAACATGCAGTAGGCTTGTACTATTATTAATAATAATATTAATATATTGGCATGTACTATTATACATATGCCCAATATATTATGCAAGTCAGTTGTCCATATTTTGTTTGATCAATATCATATGAGGACTAAGTGCTGGAGACATTTTGACTGATTAAACAAGTGAAGGGATTTCTGTTTCCTCTTAAAAATATGGGATGAAAAGTACCAGTATAATAAATACTAAACACAACAGACTGATTCCAAATTCAAGATTACTTTATTTGCAGTAACAGACATAAGTGTAAGACAATACCAGTGTTACTACACATCACTGTCAGCATGTTTAAAGGACCATTACGTAGTTGTACATTATAATAGTTCTGACCAAATTTGACCACAGTGTTCTTTGCCCTCTGTTCCCCATCCTTTCCTCTTCTCTTTCCAGACTCTCCACCCTAGCCAAGGCTTCACTGAGTCTGGCCCTTAGATCACCGGGAGATGGAGGCCGTGCATAAGAGTGGTCCTAGTAGAAACAAGGATGACAATATTTTGAGTCATGTTTATATCACATTCAGTCACAGCCGGTCAATTCATAGCTAGTACAATGTGCTGTCAGCTGGCCTGCATTTTTAATCTCATCACCCCTGTGTGTGTGTGTGTGTGTGTCAAAGGCGATTCTTCTGACGGAGTTGGTGTTCTTGGGATGCTCGTCGTGCCAGAGGACCCTGGTGTTGTGGTGCTGGTGGCCTGAGGAAGTCGCCGGTCCGTCCCTCTCCGCAGCTATCGATTGCCTGATTCCGTTTCAGTTGCTCAACCCAATGCGGACCTCGGGAAAACCGGGTGTGTTTCAGCCTAAATATTAACCATGAATGAATGAATTAATAAATGAATAAATAACACGAATAATGAATAACGCACATAGTCAAGTTGATACGAAACCCATGACACTGATGTTATTATGGTAGATGACGGAGCAGCAGCGGTCCTCATGTGATCATGTGTCAAATGGGGGAATGGTAGATAGCATCGATCGGCATTGGTACACACAAGGAATTTATGCACAACATTTATTATTATTTTTTTTAGATATTGTTTAGTAATGATAGACATGTTGTCCAAATGGGTTGAAGTATTTCCCAGCAGGGCGGCTGACTCTGCAGCCGTTGCTAAGGCCTTAATCACAGACAGGTATGTCATGGGTAAAGGTCTTGCCACTGGTCCTACTGGCCATGAGGGGGCGATCCAGAGCGAAGGTAGGACTGTCCCCCTATGAGTTCCTGATGGGGCGACCCATGCCAATGGGGACAGGTGCATCACACGACAGCAATATGAGCACAGAACAATTCCATCACAGCATGATTGTATTGTACAATCATTATTGTACTGTATTAATCTTTCTCGAAGTCTGCAAACCATCCGCTCACAGGTGAAGGAGGCCTTACCATCCAAAGAAGGGCAACTCCACGACCTACCACCAGGGGATTGGATCGTGATGAAGAACTATCGGAGGCGGGCCTGACACTCGCCAAGGTGGTTGGGACCATTCCAAGTCCTGCTGTTCACCTCATCAGCGGTAAAGGGAGCTGAAAGGGCTACCTGGATCCACACCAGCCACTGCAAACGGGCACCACCGTTGACAACCAACCCGACACCATAAGGTCACGACGGACCTAGCCCACCAGTTGCCACCGAACGCATCACTCCAGGAAGGAGCACCTCCAGGCCGGAGGATGGCCCTCTAGCGGCATCATCCTCTTCTTCAGCCTCACCGTGAGGTCCCAGCCTATCCTGACAGGCAGCCGGGACAATGGAACGGACTCCCTCTTCCAATTGGAATATACCCTTAAGGGCATCAACAACAGCTCTGATGCCCTCCGGAGTGCAGCCAAGGAACATTTCGGAACTAGCAAGATCTTCAAAATGTTGCTGATTTTAGCGTTATAATTATAAGCTACCTCAAGCCACAACTGAATCTCAGGGTTTCTGTTCAAAAGATTGCTGCTATACTGATATACTTGAATGTTTTCATGCTCATTATGTACCCATTAACCATGTATTAAGACACAGTTTGTAACTACACTATAATTTGTACCCCAAAAACATTTTTTTTTTTAGGTTGCTCGATTCTAATTTTTTTTCGGCCAATCAGGTCGCTCGATTCCAAAAAAAATTCGACCAATCAGGTTGCTCGATTGTCAAGCCTCAGGAGTCCTTTAGTGGCAGTTTAGTGTTGCAATTTCAGTCCCAACCCTTTTCAATATAAATCATTGAATATAAAAACGATTAATCAAAATCAGTTAAATGTAAATGTTAGTGCTTTTTATTCAGTTAAAGACGTTTCCACGTCTACTTGTATTTGTTTACAGGGCGGACCTGCCACATCCAAAATAGGGCGGACGCAGCAACGGGCCAACACAGCCAATGCGACGTGCTATGCCTACCCAACCGCACATTAAATCCGTGTGTGAGCACATTAAATCCGTGTGTGAGTACATTAAATCCGTGTGTGAACACATTAAATCCGTGTGTGAACACATTAAATCTGTGTGTCCGCAGGGGTAATTCTGCTCTCACATTAATCTTCTGCGCACTCGACTTTTGACTCG
Source organism: Coryphaenoides rupestris (assembly GCA_002895965.2). Lineage (NCBI taxonomy): Eukaryota > Metazoa > Chordata > Actinopteri > Gadiformes > Macrouridae > Coryphaenoides > Coryphaenoides rupestris. The sequence goes on along the minus strand of PIJE02001841.1, from coordinate 25,055 downwards.
ATAATGACGTCATAATTAAAGGGTTACATTGATGAGCCAAACGTAGAATCTGCTCGTCTCCGTGGCTACAGCTAATGCTAGCCCAACAAGCAGCAGCAGGATTCAGTGGAAAGAAATAGTCTCTTTATTCATTAAAGTTCTTCATCTTACCGGCTGCCACTCGGATTTTGTAGAAGGATCAGGTTCTGCACTGCTTGTCGGTACTGAGTCCGTCCCTCTCTATGGTCCGTGTAGGAACGCGGCGGGAGCAGATTAGTTCCACCCAGCTGATCCCAATTTCATTGTTTGTTTGTTTTTGTTTGTTTCTTTGAGTTTATATTTCCTCTTCTTTATACAAAACTCCAATTTGACTCAACAGTATGAGGATATGATAATGTCTATTAATTGACATTGTTTTAAAGTGCTCTTATTGATAAATGTGATCTAACAGAGGTAAATGGCAAATATTAACCATATATGCTGTCTATATTGCTTGTAATTGAGATAAAGTAAACATCTGTTAAGTATTTTTTACATAAGTTGTTGGCTTTATTGATTTAAAAACTCAATAATGCAGTGGGTCCACCAGACCCATGAACATTGGATGAGAATAAAAAACATGACCTGAACACAAGGGTTAATGTGCAATGTCTAGGTCAATAGATAAGAAGTCCTCATCTGTAATGCTGTCTTTGCCGTGGATTTGAGTTGGGCTGGCTGAAGCTGTTGGTTGGTCCAGAAGATGAGGTCACAGCTGATTGTGTCATCGAATGCCTCCCAGCTAATGAAATTTGGAGTCAAAGTGAAGCTAACTAGCCCACGCTGGGTTAAATCTCATGTCCTTTAACTTACAAGGACCCACACACCGAAAGAAGCATGTTTCTAAGGTCAACGGTTCCACGGTTCCAGACCTGATTTAATGACAGCGGCATACATTTAATGTATCGCGGTCATCTTTTTACCTAGCACGTTGTCCTTCACACACTTCTTAGACATGATCTTGGAGAATCTACATACCCGTTCATGAGATGATTCAACTTAAGGTTCATGAGAAATATGACTTTGAAATATGAATGACCATTAGCATAAAGTGCTAACTTTATAACACCACATAGCACACAATATTTTACGAAACGACTTGCCCTTATCCCGCTTGATGGAGAATATTCCCAAGAGTACACATGTGCACCGCTGCCTGAATCTGATAAAGTGTTCATGAGGAGATGATTTTTAAAGCATTATTTTAGCATTAGCATTAGCTTACCACCAAAATGGTCAAATTTCAAATGCCTGTAGTTTCCATGTTTTTTGAGATATCAACACCTGAGCCGACATGGTACAATTTGGTGGTGTCCTCTTAATGTCCAGTCCGCTTCAAGTCCCTAGCTTATTGTGGCAACAAATTATAAACACTTGAACATTGTGCATATTTTTTTCCTATTGATATGCCATTCTTCCCGCCATTTTGGAATATATCTCTTAGCTGTTAACACCCTATGAGAGGACATGCATCCTACATGTACATGAGCCATTTCAGACCTATCGGACCTACGCTAGATTTTAAGTTAATTTTTATAACTTTAGCAAAATGTTCCACCTGCAGAAAAATCCATCATGGCGGACTTTATGGGTTCTTGAGGCAAATGTGTTCCCCATGAGGAAATACACAAGGACACCTGGTTTCATAAAGTTTCATCAAACGGGGTGGAAATGGCAGCATTTAGAAATTTCCGTTTTGAATCGGTTACTGTAGCGCCACCTATGGACGAATCATAGTCATTCTTTCTGGCATAGTTACTCATGGTCTGTAGTTTGGACATGGTCATTTATAGCATTTTTAGTCAAGGACTTTTTGAGCTATTTGACCAAACCAAGGAAAATAATAGTACGAGAAAATAATAATAATACCACCAAATACAATAGGGTTCGTACTACGTAGGACCCCTAATAAGCACTCCCACTCTTTGATAAAAACAATACGATTGCAGATTGCTTTAGTCCAACAGCAGGGGGCAGTAAAACATCACGTGTGTATGAAGTGGAACATGACACCAGCAAATTCTTGAAAAATAACACACATGCATCCACATGAGACACATCTTTTAACAACACGTTTTCTTTAATTCAATAAATAATTTACATTATAAACAATAGCCACGAGGCACCACTTTAGTTTTACATCCAAACAGTTTGATCTTTATGGCCTCTTTTGGCTATTTTCATTTTAATGTGTAACTTATACAGTCTGACAGACTATTCACAATGAAGTTCAAACAGAACAAGAGCTAAATGAAATGGTAAACTTAAAGTGCTTTTAACTCAAAAACATGAACACCTCAAAAGACATCCCACCTTTCCCTTTTTAAATAAAGTGGCCTGCATTAAGAATAGCTTATGTTAAACATTTTTGCGTTTAATTGCAGATGAGCAATTTTAAAATCTATTTTGTTATACTATCTAAAGTGAATAGTTGTGTGTTACTTATGTAACTGCTAATTATTTGTTTTTAGTGTTCATGTTTTTGCTAAATCCCTTTTGAAACAACGTTCACATTCAACAAAATATTCATTTAAAAAAAAAAAAGAACTACTGTAGTGATAAATTCAACACAACCGTTAAAACACAACTCAAACTCGGTAACAATTCACAAAACGTATATATACACCGTCACATTACACACATAGAACCATTTACTATGAACGCACGATACAAATTACATCTATAAACGCAAGATTTGACATTACAATCATAACTGGTTTGTGTGTTGCCATTTTTTGTGTGGGTGTGTTTTTTTTTTATCCATGTCAAACCGCACTGATCCATAATGAAAAAGCAGTAGTGAGACCTGCTGTGTACTTCAGTGTAAGAATGTATTACCGTCAAAATGTAACCGTACTAGTGTCAAGAGGACCAGAAACCACACCGAGTCAGACGCTGCCTCGAGCCGGCCGCCACAACTGTCACCACAAAGTCAACAGAAGCTATTGTGACGGATGTGCAACACAGAAACAAATCTGGGGCTGTGTGTGTCACCGTGGGTTCAATAACGGCTCTATCTCCTACCACAAATTCATCGGAAAACAACAAGACTAAATCATAACTAAATCACTCTGAAATTAGTAGGCCCCCTAATAGACTGATGGGAAGTTATTGGCAGAAATGCTGGTTCTAAAGAAACAATCTGAGCCGCAAATGAATGCCAGACATTTGCTCAACATCTTTTTTAAATCATAGCATCAAGGATTTCTTTTCCCCTTATCAAATGGCTGGTTTGACGAGAGGCAACAGCCCACGATTAGTAACTAAATGATGGCTTAGAAATGTTACCAAAATGGCCTCTGCTGCAGACAAATGGCTGCAGACAAATGGTTATAAAAAAGGTATGAGGTGAAATGAAGTAACTTCTACCATTCATTGCAAATTTTTGTTCTTTGTTTTTCTGTACATTTAAGGAAGTACATTCATTATTACCGACTTAGTTACTTGAAAAAAAGCCTCAAATTCTGGCATTACAGTCAGAAGTCCTAAAAGGCTTCATGACCCTGGAGTTGACTTGGCCATGAAATGAGTGCCTGTGTCTTTCTACTTGGTACATTGAGTCTGAGTTTGTTTGAACCTAGACCACAATATGTTTCGCTCTGTGTGCAATATAAAGATATATGAAATATATCTCCTCAAGGTTTGTTCATGTCAGAAATTAATACATATAACCAACAAAACACACACACACACACACTCAAACAAAACAAAACAAAACATACAGAGTTAACAAATATTGACCAAAACTATTTCTAGGTTTCTCTCACGCACAGACACACACACACACACACACACACACACACACACACACACACACACACACACACACACACACACACACACACACACACACACACACACACACAATATGTACCATTAATCGCTGAAGCAGACCACTGGAGACAGTGCTCTGGCATTCTCTTGGCCCAGCGCTTACGACAAAAATCGCTGGCTTTCCCAAAGCTGGAAACTCATCAAACATAGATCTGCTCCTGGCCATAGGTTAACAAAAGCCCTTCTCAGGTCTTCGAGCCGAGCAATACGAGCCACAGAGAACTTCCTTGGCTTGGCACCAATCAGGGGATAAGGGGGGAGAAGGATCAACAACCTCCTCTTTCTGCAGAAGATCATCTTGTCCGGCTTCCCATGAGCAGGCCGCCCCCAGCGAGAATGCAGGGTTTAATCCCAGATGGATATCCAGGACTCTGGGTCAGCCAGGCTCCCCACCGCCCCCCAACCCCCCACCCTACCCCCGACCGGACCTTTCATCAAATAGCAGTCCCATAAAACCAGTTACAAACACATGATGTGATGATGGCTGGGAGTCACTGAGCTGAAGTCGGGGGAATCACAATAAATGCAATACAAAAAAAAAGAAAAGATTATAACGACAAGTGACATGTAACTCAGGGACGAGTGCTGAGGCCGGCTAGTCACCAGCCCCACCGCTGGAGCTCACACACTACATCTCATCTACAATACAGTGACGGTACTCCTGGAAACGCACTGGCAGAACCAACATAGGAGGTGGGTGGGGGGGTGGGTGGCTAGTGCTGAGCAGAGCAGCACTCCGTCCACAGCAAGACAGTCAGACAGGTGAAGAGGACCAGGGGAGACCAACGCCCCCCCGCCGGCGCCGTACTCCCAACAAACGGGTCCTTTTCGTAAAGGTGGTATCTTTCACTGTTCGAGTGGAGCATCTTTACGTCCTCGAAGGCGTAGTAGGCCGCCATGGTGAAGTTTATGTCCCCCGAGGAGAGCAGGTCGAACACGCAGGACTGGAAGTAGAGGTCCTCCACCGGGAGGCGCTCTTTGCACTTGGCCTTGGCCGACTGGTAGGTGAAGGCGTGCGGCTGGGCACCGCCACCGCCACCGCCGCTCCCCCGGACCCTGCCCTTACCGTGGGCGTCCGTGGTGCGCGCCCTGAATGTCCGGAAGTCGATGAGCTGGCTGGCGGGGCAGCCGTTCAGGCAGAGGTACAGGTCCTGGTTGTCGCCCTCTTCCACAGAGTGGACCACCTCCTCCGGCATGCGCACGGCAAAAGTCAAGTAGCGGCCCACCTGCCGGACCACGATGGTGGTGCCGATGTAGCGGGCCTGGATCTCCACGTGCTGACCCGGGACCTTCTCCACCACGCGCAGGGTGTTGGCGCCGTGGCGGTCGCCGCCGTTCTTGGAGCCGTCCGCGAACGCCGCCGGGAGCTCGTCGGTCTCGGCGTGGTACATCTTCTGGTCCACACACTCCTGGAAGTTCTTGAAAATGATTGTCAGCTGCAGGGGAGCAGACAGGGGAGGAGAAAACACAGCACAGACATGAATGGATGTCAGGAAAAAGAAAGGCCCTTTCAAAAAAGTTCCACCCAGAGCTTTTTGACACGTCTCTCTAGCACAAGATATATATTGTGTCACGCAACGTCAATGACAGCAGCAATATATCCCAGCGCAAACAACAAAAAGCAGCCAAGTCTATATTCCAGGACAAACTTCCTCTTCATAAAGGCCTTTCAATATTCTGAGAAATGTCAAGGGGTGTCGTTTCTGAGCCAAACAAAGTATAACCAGACATTAAAAAGAAACGTTGACGAAATCAATAGCTACGAAAAAGAACCATGTGCCGAATCGCCTCATCAAGTGGCGTAGATAAGATGCCTTGAGGTTGCAGAGGCTTCCCTTACAAATGAGTCAGGGAGCTCTTTGTACTGTTGCATTTAGAACATGTTTGCGCTAACTACCCCACCACCCCGCTCGAGTGTCACGTTTCAGCCCTGGCTCAACATGGGGGGAGGCTAAGGTAAACGCCCGCAAAAAACATGAATCTCAGCCATGTTAAATCAGGCCTCAGTTCGCAGACACAAAGACGATCCATTCATGGCGCTGAAAAAACCTGCTTGTGAACCCCCTGAACGGTGCTCCAGGGAGTGGCGCTGGGCCAGAACAAGGGGGAAAGAGCTCTGGTTAATTAAAACGGACTGGTCACTGCTGCACTATGCGCTTGGCTTTTTTACCTGGACAATACACTTGCACTGTGTTGTCAGAGAGGTGAAACAGGACGGCTACACGCTGGGGGCGGATGGAGAACAAGCAAGTAAACAAGAGCCGAACGGAATCGCGTTTTTTTTCTTTCTGTTACGACCAAGTGAAGTCACCCGCTGCACCACAAGGTCTTCACTCACTCTTTCAGTAGCATGATGTTGTACTATAGCTCGTCCAAACAAATGTGGTTTTTGTCAACCCACAATCTAAGTGAAGGTTGGGGTTAACTTCATAGTTTTAGATTTACTGTACCAGGAGTGGTAATGACTGTGATAATGACTGTGATAATACAAAGCCTTGTTTGCACAGGGGATATTATCCACTGCCTTTGTCTAAAAACCAAGACTGTACAAAGCAGTCCCATTTAGTTCCAAGAATAATAAACCCTAAATATCATTACTTAGATCAGGCAAAATATTGTGAATGCCAAATAGGACTTCATTAAGACCTTGATTATAGAAAATTATAGCTTACTTTCTCCAACATGTGATTACAGACAAAGTCCTTTTCTATAAAACTGCACTTGTAACGTAACAATATGGTTGACAAAGAAAAAACCTAAACATAAGCATAGCTTCCAAAACCATGCTTATTACAATTTGTCCACCAAATTACCAAAATGTGGACCAATTGTAAGTTAATTGTTTGACTACAATTCTTCTACCTCTTTATTCTTTGACCTTAGACTTTACTGAAAGGCCATTTCCCAAATAGTCCAGGATTCTAATGGACCATACAATATACTGGTACACTTTATATACAAATAGCATCTGGACTTTCCTGCATGGTTAGGAATGTTCATGTGAATGATATGGGATTTGACAAAACAAAAGCACTCTCACACAACTAATGTATATCTGCTGTAACAGTACAACCGTATCATTTACAAAGCCTTCGTAAGATCAATGCTGTTTTTTGGTACAGAGCCTGTTTGTAGTATGGAACCAATCCAAACACAAACCAGAATCCCCTTTCAACTTCACCAGCCGATTTCCTCCCCATCCAACCATACACACCACTGATCCACACTACATCTCATTAAGTACAATGTTTGGGTTGCACACTTAGTTAGTTAGTTACTTAGTTTTACCAAGCAAAAACACTGCCTTAGTCAACAAGCGGCCGTTGTTCTATGCAACACGGAAACAACCATAAAGGGTGGACAGAATAGAAGCCGAGTTCCCCCTCCTACCTTGCTGGTGGCGGTGGCCAGGCCCCCGGGGACGACGGGGGAGTTGGTAACCTGCACCGACAGGAACTTGTTGTGGATGAGGGGCCAGGCGCCCTCCACCCGGCACGTCTGGAACTCATCGGTGAACGTGCGCAGGTGGGGGTCCCCGAAGAAGCCGCAGTGGGTGTAGTTGTGCTGGGAGGCGTGGCGCGGGACGCTGCGCTCGTAGTGGCACACCTCGGGGCCGTCCGAGCGCTCCTGGCTGTCGGGGGTCAGCAGCTGGGGCGGCAGGGCGGGCGGGGCGGCGGGCGGCGGCGGAGGCGTGCGGGCGCGCGGCTGCGACGTGGGACCCTCCTTGGAGCAGTTGTGCTGGCTCATGAGGTCCTGGATGCCATGCTGCGCCGAGTGGTAGGCCAGGTCGCCGCGGCAGGTGCGCGCCGTCCGCCGCACGCAGCCGTTGTACGCCCGCAGCGCCGTGCAGAACTCCTCCTCCCGCCCGCTGTTCGAGGTGGACGCCCAGAAGTCTGAGTTGCACTTGAGGATCTTGCACTGCAGGCTCGCTGTCGGGGAGAACCGGGAAACACAACAGGGAGCCATGAGAACCAGCGCTCCCATTCACCGGTTCCAGGAATGAAAACCGGAAAACCGGAAATTAATCACATTAGCATTTTTAATTTCCGTGAATAAACCGTGAATAACGTTATCATCTCCTTCCAATTCCACGTGACAATCCATTTCAGAATATCTATACGGATACATAAAACAATTGTCAAATATGTCAAATCTAAATCAAAACGATAAATAACCTCACAAACATCAGAGGTGCTCGCTTAGCGGAGCATCGTTTTTTAGGTGCTTTTAGTTGATCTAAATGGAGAGAAATATTTAACAATGCTACTGTATTGACTAGGCTATGCTGCTGTAAATGTAGAAATGTATTCAGGGTTATAAACAGCTTTGTAATGAAAAGAATAGGCCTCATTCCCTATGTGCTTCTCTGTACACGGGACCCAATGATACAATGGGATTGGAATGAACAGGATCCCAGTGGTTAGCAGACGACAGCACAGAGTGAAGCAATGCTAGGAGTATAGAGACAATGGTGACAACTCCATCAATAGGACACCGATTACCCCCGGGATCAGGACAAACAAAGCAAAGTATAATTTAACAGCGGATAGCCAGTCTTTCAAGCAGCGCCTCCACATTATAATAATTGTCCCAACACCTGAGGGCAATGCACAATGCACAAAATGGTCATAAATCAAGTGTAACAGTGAACAGTACCCCGCCAAGCGTTCTCACACGACTGAAAAACAGTCAAAGGAATAGAATCTGAAAGGATTTTAAACCTTAGCAATGATCAAAAGATTACTTGTCTTAATGGCATTTTAACAGGTAGTCCTTTATCTCGTGGAATGCCTTCCTGAAACTGAATAGCCGACAGACATTGCAATTTGCCAAGGTATGCCAGATTGCAAACTTTTCTTTCATGTGAATAATACTGTTAGAACTGTGGCACAATTATTCCTAATGCCACAGTTCCACTGTGAATAACCCAACTGTGTGAAGCCATGCATTCAATCCCTTCAGGCAAAAATATAATCTACAAGTAGGCCTGCATTTACATGTAGGCTCCTAATGAAGAACATTGATTGACTTTTGAATTTATAGCACACTCAAAAATAGACTAAATGGACTGTTCTTATTTTTCTGAATCCTTAGAATAGGCACAGTTATGGCAAAATGATATCATTGTTAATTGTGTGTGATATACAATAGGCTCAATGTGGACTTGGGCACAAACTCACAACCCAGAGGAAACACTTGGAAAACTTGGAAAACTTTGAAAACTTACCAACTGGAAGCAGTGAGAGGATCGCGGTGATAATGTTGCACACTTCAAGCGCGGACAGCCTCGCTCTCTTCCCCATAACCATCCATCCAGCTCGGGGTCGGACTGCGCTCCTCTCCCTGGTCAGCCCCCCGGACGAAGAACACACACACACACACACACACACACACACACACACACACACACACACACACAGACGCACACACGCACGCACACACGCACGCAAGTTAGTAAGCAGCTCTGTGTGCAATCGAAATCACGTCCTCCGCTGGAGTGAACATTACAACGACGAACGGGCAATCCATAGTCCTCCTCAAGAAGGTGATGTGGAGTATGTGTATGTATGTGTGTGTGTGTGTGTCCTCCGCTGCTGTGCACCAATCACAGGCCGCCGTTGAAGACTTCAAGACCCCCCTTCTCCTCGGTCTCAAGTTACATTTCAACAGTGCAGTGCGGAGGGCCCCAGACCCCTCAACAAGGTGTTTTATATTACCTCACTGCCATGTATATATGTGCCATGTATGCAGCATATGTGTGTGTGCGTAATAACCGCAGATTGTGCGCTTGAAGTCGAAAATGATTGTTGAGGACACTTCAATCACAGCACTACAGCAAAAATAGGACCAAACATACACTACAACAATCCGAACCCGGGGGCCCATGTTCATATCATATCATAAATCTGCATTTTCCTGCAAACATGTTGATATAAACTCCAAAATATGAACTCATTGATCCATCAACATGCCTCATTTCATGTATTTAATGTCACACTGACACTGGCCCATTTAGGATTATTGATACCCTGTTTCCAATTGAACTCTTTATCTATCATCGAAGGCTAAGTCACCATTTCAGTCAACACAAATTGCCATTTTCTAGGTTGTTGGCGAGGTCGACACGACGCTACTTCCAATGAACCCATTTATATTCCTCAGATATGAACACACTTTATGAATGAGGTAGTATATGAGGTAGTACATTGGCTTACAGTATATTAAAATATGCAGGCTATATCACCTGTTGCGCCATCATAGAAATATGTTTGCCTCATGCATTCGGATGCATAACATTCACATGCTAAAATGACTACACTAGTTCATTTAGATTGAGGGTATTGGTATTGCAATGACGTCACGCACACACACACACACACTCAACAATAAAATGTTTTTGATCAAGTCGCATCAAATTTCATGATGAAAATTGGACAATGATCAGCTTCAAATTATGGCCCAAAATTAATTTGTTGATTTTTTTTAATTGACTAATCATCAAGAGGCCATCGACGCAACGATAACCAATTAAGCTTGAGCCGAATTACAGTGTTTTTTATTTGACATGTATTTTAATTGAGTCTATATTGTGGCCTACGTGTCGTGACACACACATGCGTGTAATATAGACCTCTCACCATCCACGTTTATAGCTTTTAACGTATAGGGATGTCCACATGAAATGACGTGACGTGAACCTCGCATATTATCCTTATTTCCAACAGATGGCGCGCCTGTTATAAAGCTAATATCAAATCTCAGCACATGGCACCGGGAGGCTGGACGTCGAGGATTGAGATTTGATAGTAGCCGACTAAAACCTGTCGTGTGTGTGTGTGTGTGTGTGTGTGTGTGTAAACCTAATTGAGGCAATCGAGGCAAGGTATACACACACACACACCACACACACACACACACACACACACACACAAGTAGTAGTCTGCGATCAACCTGACAGATCATCTGCTGTTTAGTCTGTCACTGCACTCCATGCCATTTAAAACACAAACAGCACATACGTTTGCGCCAATGTCTCTTTTTCCCACCGTATAAATGTTGCAGTGCCTCCCAAAATGCCAACTTCAATAACTTCTCCACAGATAACATGTTCTAAAAAACAAACACGTTATAACACGCACACACACACACACACACACACACACAGCCACAGCCACCTTTCCATATCTTCAGGGGGAGAAAAATGGAAAAGCAACCCAATGTGATCAGATCAGATCAGATCACGGAGATCAATGGCTCAATCTCAGAAGATGTGCGTTTTATGGATGGGGAATCATTTCATTCCCGCGATGTCAGATTTGCGATTTGCAAAAAAAAGCAAAACGTTCCTGCAGATACCACGCGTGTGTTTAGATTTTTTTTTAAATTAAAAAACCCACAAACCACTGCATTGTTGTCAATTGACGACCACTGCAAAAAAAAAGCAAGTGAACAAAACTAACCTTTGCGGCTGCATGGGCTCTCCGCGCCTCGGGAGTCCGGAGCGCAACAAAAGCGCAAGAAAAACAAGTCTCCAAAAAAGAGAAAACAGCCACTCTCGTTTCACTGCAAGCCACAATAAGACGCTGTCATTGTCTTGGTTTGGGGTTTTTTTCTTTCAATCTTCGTCCACAACAGCCGTGGTACACATGAAGGTACTCTACTACTGATGATGGTGCGAGTGGAGAGTGTAGGCTACCCGTCCGCAGCCATTAAACTACCCGAATAAGTTGGCGCAATCCGAGACGCACACGGACCGGAGAGCAGGGGGGTTGACTTCTTGGGGGTTATTCCTTGAATTTGAATTTGGGGTCTTATCGGCGCTTCTCCCTTCTTCCTTCTTCCCTTCTTCGATTTGAATCGCGGAGATGATGATGATCGACGCAAGAGGAAGAAGAGATTCCCTCAGGGGCCCCAAGATGTCCAGCCTGGCCCCGCTCCTCGGCTGGCTGTAGTGTGAAGTGTGTAGCGTGTGTGTGTGTGTGTGTGTGTGCGTAATGGTTAGAGAGGGTGCGAAGTGAGAGACAAGGATTGGCTCCGCATGACGCCGCCGAGGAGTCACACCTCCTCCTGCCCAAGGACCAAGACTCAGAATTAAAATGTACTGTCATTTAGCTGGGGGTCTTTTTTTGGCTGAGGGGGGGTCTTTACTTTTTGGGCGATCAACCCTGAGAAAAAAAAACCCAACACAACAAAATAATGAACTAATTGATTGATAGACGTTTTCAGAGAGTTTGAATGTTTGAATGTCTTAATGTGATGGTATTTCCGTGAATATAGGATGATAGGCGTTGTTTCTATTCGCATTAAATCTAGTAGTCTCCTGACATGGTTGTTAAGAGACCATAGATCCGCAGCAATTATAATGAAAAGGATACTAGGATGGACAAATGTTTCTGCACAAGACCCAGAGGCAGGACTCTGGGGGGCTGCACCTGTGTTTTAGGATCAAACTGCAGGGAAAGACCACCCCTTCCCCCACGAGATGTGACCACCAATATAGCCCCAACCCTAACCCCGCTATAACCCCGGGACCAAAGGAAAAAAAACGCAGTCAAAGTATTGACCATTCAAACTGTTGAGCCACAATTCACAATTTAAAGTCACACAAAGTGGATGCGTAAATCCAGAATGCATTGAATGCAAATGGATCCATAAACTACCCTTAAAGAAGCAAATGCCATTTCGATTGATTAGTTTATCTTCAGCACTGTTCCAACCAGCCATCATTTTCATCATTCATGTCTATACCCAGCAAGAAGGGGAAAACAGGTGATATACTGGCTTATATATATTAAAACAACAACAACAACAACAACAACAACACCTGGGCAGGCGTTCACAAATGGCCATTGAGCATTTCTTTACATTGAGGTCACATATTCCCCAGAAGGCACCTGGCCCGGCACCCTGGTGTGAAAACCTCAGAGGTGCCGGGGGTGTGTGTGTGTGTGTGTGTGTGTGTGTGTGTGTGTGTGTGTGTGTGTGTGTGTGTGTGTGTGTGTGTGTGTGTGTGTGTGTGTGTGTGTGTGTGTGTGTGTGTGTGTGTGTGTGTGTGTGTGTGTGTGTGTGTGTGTGAGTGAGTGTGTGTGTGTGTGTGTGTGTGTGTGTGTGTGTGTGTGTGTGTGTGTTACCATTCTGCAGGTTGACTATCTGTGTCATCAACTTGGTGTGCTCCGTCCTGACGTCGCCCTCAGATGCCAATATCAGTTCGGCGTTCATCTGGATGTCTTCGTTCTCGTCCCTCAGCTTGGAGA